>JARQOD010002119.1:0-83412 GCA_033576555.1 Oophaga sylvatica
TTCGTTGTATGTTTCTTTCATGTGCCGACCATTGTTAGCATGGATATTTGGACATTCGTACGTGCATTGGGGGGTGCTGCGAGCGGACGAGCGGCCGGACGGTAGGCAATTGGGTTTCAGAAGGGAGCAGGTGCTAATACGCTGGTTAGGGTTCAAAGGTATGGTTTGGAGTAGGGTGCTTCCGGAATTTTCCAGGGCCACTCGCTTGGATAGACCTCCTGACATTTTGGTTATGCATGCGGGTGGCAACAATTTGGGGGTGCATATACACTTCGACATTCTGAGGTTGTGTATGTCATTTCCTAACGTGGTGATCGTTTTGGTCGGATATTGTGCCCAGGAAAAAGTGGAGACAGGTGAGGTCTTTAAAAGGGATTAATAAGGCTAGAATAAAGTTGAATGGGGCAGTGTCAGGTATCGTCGTTAGGAATGGAGATATCGGCGTACGGCATTTTGAGTTGGAAGCGGGTGTGGGTAATTTCTGGTTGGAGGATGGGGTTCATTTAACCCCTCTCTGCCATCAGACGTACTATTCCGTCCATGTGACCCTGGACCTAATTCCCATGGACGGAATAGTACGTCATATGCGATCAGCAGCGCTACCGGGGGGAGCGTAGCTGATCGCGGCCGGGTGTCAGCTGTATATCACAGCTGACACCCAGCACTATGTGTCAGGAGCGGTCACGGACCGCTCCCGGCACATTAACCCCTGGCACACCGTGATCAAACATGATCGCGGTGTCCCCGGGGCACAGGGGAGGATCGCGCAGGGTGGGGGCTCCCTGCGCGCTCCCCTGTGACCCTCAGAGCAGCACTATGTGTCGTGCTGTTCCGAGGGTCCGTCCTCCCTCCAGGTCCCCGGATCCAAGATGGCGCCGGGGTCCTTCAGGGAGGCGGCTTCCTCAGATCACACCAGCGATCTGCTAAAATACAGTGATGTCCCACCCTGGGACAAAGTAAAAGAGTTAAAAAAATAAAAATTGTTTAAAAAAAATCATAAAAAAAAAAAAAAATATTCCCCAATAAATTCATTTTTTCCTGTAAATAAAAAAACCAAAACAATAAAAGTACACATATTTGGTATCGCCGCATCCATAACAACCCCCCCTATAAAACTGTCCCACTAGTTAACCCCTTTAGTGAACCCCTTAAAAAAAAAAAAAAAAAAAAACTAAGCAAAAAATCAATGCTTTATCATCATACCGCCGAACAAAAAGTGGAATAACACGCGATCAAAAAGACCGATATAAATAAACATGGTACCGCTGAAAACGTTATCTTGTCCTGCAAAAAACGAGCCATCATACAGCATCATCAGCGAAAAAATAAAAAAGTTATAGCTCGCAGAATAAAGCGATGCAAAAATAATGATTTTTTATATAAAATTGTTTTTATTCTATAAAAGCGCCAAAACATAAAAAAATGATATAAATGAGGTATCGCCATAATCGTACTGACCCGAAGAATAAAACTGCTTTATCAATTTTACCACACGTGGAACGGTATAAACGCCTCCCCCAAAAGAAATTCATGAATTGCTGATTTTTGTTCATTCTAACTTCCCAAAAATCGAAATAAAAAGCGATCAAAAAATGTCACGTGGTCATAAATGGTACCAATAAAAACGTCAACTCGTACCGCAAAAAATAAGACCTCACATGACTCTGTGGGCCAAAATGTGGAAAAAGTATAGCTCTCAAAATGTGGTGATGCAAAAACTATTTTTTGCAATAAAAAGCGTCTTTTAGCGTGACAGCTGCCAATCACAAAAACCCGCTATAAATAGTAAATCAAACCCCCCTTTATCACCCCCTTAGTTAGGGAAAAATAATAAAATTAAAAAAATGTATTTATTTCCATTTTCCCATTAGGGTTAGGGTTGCGGCTAAAGTTAGGGTTAGGGTTGGCGCTAACGTTAGGATTAGGGTTAGGGTTGGGATTAGGGTTAGGGTGTGTTAGGGTTAGGTTTGTGGTTAGGGTTGGGACTAGGGTTAGGGGTGTGTTGGGGTTTGGGTTGGAGTTAGAATTGGGGGGTTTCTGCTGTTTAGGCACATCAGGGCTCTCCAAATGTGACATGGCGTCTGATCTCAATTCCAGCCAATTCTGCGTTGAAAAAGTCAAACGGTGCTCCTTCACTTCTGAGCTCTGCCATGCGCCCAAACAGTAGTTTACCCCCGCATATGGGGTATCAGCGTACTCTGGACCACAAGAGTTATTGTGCAATTTGTCCTATTTCTTCTGTTACCCTTGGGAAAATAAAAAACTGGGGGCGACAAAATCATTTTTTGTAAAAAAAAAAAATGATTTTTTTGTTTTTACGGCTGTATGTTATAAATTTTCTGTGAAGCACTTGGGGCTTCATAGCGCTCACCACACTTCTAGATAAGTTCCTTGTGGGGTCTATTTTCCAAAATGGGGTCACTTGTGGGGGTTTCCACTGTTTAGGTGCATCAGGGGCTCTCCAAATGCGACATGACGCCCCCAGACCATTCCATCAAAGTCTGCAATCCAAAACATCACTACTTCCCTTCCGAGCCCAGACGTGCACTCATACAGTCGTTTTCTCACACATGTTGGGTATCAGCGTACTCAGGATAAATTGGACAACAACTTTTGGGGTCCAATTTCTCCTGTTACCCTTGTGAAAATAAAATATTGGGGGCGAAAAAAATCATTTTTGTAAAAAAAAAAGGATTTTTTATTTTTACAGCTGTACATTATAAACTTCTGTGAAGCACTTCGGGGTTCAAAGTGCTCAACATACTACTAGATAAGTTCCTTGTGGGTCTATTTTCCAAAATGGGGTCACTTGTGGGGGGTTTCTACTGTTTAGGCGCATCAGGGGCTCTCCAAATGCGACATGACGCCCCTAGACCATTCCATCAAAGTCTGCAATCCAAAACGTCACTACTTCCCTTCCGAGCCCAGACGTGCACCCATACAGTAGTTTTCTCCCACATATTGGGTATCAGCGTACTCAGGACAAATTGGACAACAAATTTTGGGGTCCAATTTCTCCTGTTACCCTTGTGAAAATAAAAATTGGGGGCGAAAAAATCATTTTTGTAAAAAAAAAAGGATTTTTTATTTTTACAGCTGTACGTTATAAACTTCTGGGAAGCACTTCGGGGTTCAAAGTGCTCACCACACATCTAGATAAGTTCCTTGTGGGGTCTATTTTCCAAAATGGGGTCACTTGTGGGGGTTTCCACTGTTTAGGCACATCAGGGGCTCTCCAAATGCGACATGACGCCCCCAGACCATTCCATCAAAGTCTGCAATCCAAAACGTCACTACTTCCCTTCCGAGTCCCGACGTGCGCCCATACAGTAGTTTACTCCCACATATTGGGTATCAGCGTACTCAGGACAAATTGGACAACAACTTTTGGGGTCCAATTTCTCCTGTTACCCTTGTGAAAATAAAATATTGGGGGCGAAAAAATCATTTTTGTAAAAAAAAAATATATATTTTTTATTTTACGGCTGTACGTTATAAACTTCTGTGAAGCACTTTGGGGTTCAAAGTGCTCACCACACATCTAGATAAGTTCCTTGGGGGGTCTAGTTTCCAAAATGGTGTCATTTGTGGGGGGTTTCCACTGTTTAGGCAGATCAGGAGCTCTCCAAACACGACATGGCATCCAGCCAATTCTGCGTTGAAAAAGTCAAACGGCGCTCCTTCCCTTCCAAACTCTGCCATGCACCCAAACAGTGGTTTACCCCCACATATGGGGTATCAGCGTACTCAGGACAAATTGCACAATAACTTTTGGAGTCTTGTTACCCTTGGGAAAATAAAAATTGGGGTGAAAAGATCAATTTTGTGGAAAAAATATGATTTTTTAATTTTACGGCTCTACGTTATAAACTTGTGTGAAGCACTTGGGGGTTCAAATTGCTCACCAAAGATCTAGATAAGTTCCTTAGGGGGTCTAGTTTCCCAAATGGGGTCACTTGTGGGGGGTTTCCACTGTTTAGGCACATCAGGGACTCTCCAAATGCAACATGGCGTCCAATCTCAATTCCAGCCAATTTTGGTTGGATAAAGTCAAATGGTGCTCCTTCCATTCTGAGCTCTGCCATGCGCCCAAACAGTAGTTCCCCCCCCACATATGGGGTATCAGCGTACTCAGGACAAATTGGACAACAACTTTTGAGGTCCAATTTCTCCTGTTACCTATGGGAAAATAAAAAATTAGTGACTAAGAGATAATTTTTGTGGGAAAAAAATAGGATGTTTTATTTTCATGCCCGGGCATCATAAACTTGTGTGAAGCACTTGGGGGTTCAAAGTGCTCACCAAAGATCTAGATAAGTTCCTTAGGGGGTCTAGCTTCCAAAATGGGGTCACTTGTGGGGGGTTTCCACTGTTTAGGCTCATCTGGGGCACTACAAACGGAACATGACCCCCATCAATGTTTGCATTCCAAAACGTTACTGCTTCCTTTCCAAGCCCTGCCGTGCGCCCAAACAGTTTCCCCCCCCCCACATATGGGGTATCAGCGTACTCAGGACAAATTGGACAACAACTTTTGGGGTCCAATTTCCTTGGGAAAAATCAAAAATTTGGGACTAAAAAATCATTTTTGTGGAAAATTGTTTTTTTTTTTTTTTCACACCCAGGCATTATAAACTTTTGTGAAACACTTTGGGTTCAAAGTGCTCACAACAGATCTAGATAAGTTCCTTAGGGGGTCTAGTTTCCAAAATGGTGTCACTTGTGGGGGTTTCCACTGTTTAGGCGCATCAGGGGCTCTCCAAACACGACATGGCGTCCAATCTCAACTCCAGCCAATTTTAGTTTGAAAAAGTCAAACGGCGCTCCTTCCCTTACGAGCTCTGCCGTGTGCCCAAACAGTGGTTTTCCCCCACATATGGGGTATTGGCATACTCAGGAGAAATTGCACAACAACTTTATCTGCCCATTTTCTCCTTTTACCCTTGTCAAAATAAAAAAAAGTTTGTAAAAGATCATTTTTGTGGCTAAAAAGTTAAATATTAATTTTTTCCTTCCACGTTGCTTCAGCTCCTGTGAAGCACCTGAAGGGTTAATAAACTTCTTGAATGTGGTTTTGAGTACATTGAGGGGTGCAGTTTTTAGAATGGAGTCACTTTTTGGTATTTTCTGCTATATAGACCCGTCAAAGTGACTTCAAATGTGAGGTGGTCCCTAAAAAAATGGCTTTGTAAATTTTGTTATAAAAATGAGAAATCGCTGGTCAACTTTTAACCCTTACAATTTCCTAACAAAAAAAAATTTTGGTTCCAAAATTGTGCTGATGTAAAGTAGACATGTGGGAAATGTTATTTCTTAACTATTTTGTGTGACATATTTCTCTGTTTTAAGGGAAAAAAAATTCAAAGTTTGAAAATTGCAAAATTTTGAAAATTTTCGCCATATTTGTGTTTTTTTTAAAAATAAACGCAAGTTATATCGAATAAATTATACTTCTAACGTGAAGTACAATATGTCACGAGAAAACATTCTCAGAATCGCGAAGATCTATTAAAGCGTTCCAGAGTTATAACCTCATAAAGAGACAGTGGTCAGAATTGTAAAAATTGGCCCGGTCATTAACGTGCAAACCACCCTTGGGGGTGAAGGGGTTAAACCCGATTGGAATTGACTTATGGGAGTTGGCTATTCAAGAGGGGATTGAGAGGGCGTTGGTGGCGTTGGGGCACTCACGAGCCTCAGGTGGTCAGGGTTGTTCGTGGTTGGCGGGGGGTGGTTTTTTTTTGAGTTGATGCTGATTGTTCGGGGAAGGAATTGGAAGAAAAATTCCTGGCAGTTTTAGCGGTATGGGGTTGGTCTGGCTTTGGTTATGGGCTCTGGACATGGTTTTACCTCGGGAGTTCTTGTGGATATTTCTTCCCGAAACGGGATGTACGGTGCCCTCGAGCTGGTGAGGTACGGCTGAGGGTAACATGGTGGACAAGTTTTTCAGCGGTTTTCTGCAAAAATGTTTAAGCCAGACCTTTTAGCTCCAAGAACCCTCCCCTCATAATTTATATCAAATTTGTATGTTAATGAATATTGTTATGTTTGTTAATAAACTGGCCGCTGTGGCCAAATTATCTAAAAAGAGAAATTACGTGTAGCGTGTGTAAGCTTTTCAGGGGATATAGCTCTGAGATCGCCGTCCGGGTAGACGGAATGGCATAGAAACAGTTCATTCAGAGACAGCAGTTCTGGTAAAAACTGGCCGCAACCAGCTTTATTAAAGTTCACAGCAAACAGACAAAACAAATCATAAACATAAGACCTGGGCTTGTCTAGCCACTTACTACACTTAGATAGATTTCCCTATCTATCCGGGTCCCGACTCTAACAGCCTGGGCCAAAACAACACATATGTTCAGCATTTACCAGCATGGAGTTTCACAGAGTCTCCTCCTTGTGTCTGAAGGCACCTTCAACGTCCAGACTTGAGAGAGCTCCCCTCCTATTCAGCAGCTATCCGCATGGATTCTCACAGAGACTACTCCTGTGTCCGGGGTACATCGAGCACCCAGACTGAGACAGCTCATACTCCTGGAGACTGCTTCTTGTGCCTGGACTCCCTGTCCAGACTAAGCGAGCTCTCTGTCTGTGTTCGCAGACACCTACTTCTGGTCTCCTAATTAACAGCTGAATGGTTTCAGGCCTGAGCTGCAAGTGTGTACTGAATGTAAGGTGTAGTGACCTTTCTCTACCACTAGGTTTACAAAGCCACACATTTCCCTTATACCATACAGCACAGTACCTAGGTGAAATGTACACCCCATTCGACACATATTCCTTCACTGTCTCACATATCCCCCCCCTCTTATCCAAACCGGAGGGCTGGTCATCCAGACCGGAGGGCTGGTCAACAATCCAAAAGAGACAGTGAACTCTGGACCAGTCATGGCCTTCATCAGCTTCATCTTCACTACTGTCATCTGTATCTTCACCTGAGCCATAGCCAACATCAGCTTTCTCTTCATCTGAAGCATCCGCACTACCTGTACCCTCCCAGGCCTATGCTCTCTGCGGGCCTCGGGTATCCTGCACGGTTTCATCTTGACCTTAGGGCCGGGCTCAGTTTCAATATAGTGCCTGGCCAGAGAAGTACGACCCGGCACATCAGAACACTTCTGCTGACTCTTCCTCAGAAACTCACGTACCTCCTGTCCTTGGTGCACTGACCATGTGTCACCAACTATCACAGAAGGTATAGGGGTTTTTCACTTTTCTCTAGTTCCCCTTGAACCTTCTTTAGCACATCTACTTTCTCACGAAGATGCTCATGGCTTTCATCACACTCCTTCATCACAGTTTGGAGTTTTTTCTGAGAAGTAATCAATTCATCTGGTACCTGTGCAACCACTTTTCTTTGATCCTGCAAGGTACTATATACACTTTCCCCTTCATTTCGTGCTCTCTGGAGTAACTGCTGGAACCGCTCACGTTCCCGGCGAAAAGATGCCACATCCAGTTCACACTGCTGCAGCTGCTCGCGTAACACAACATTCTCAGTCTTCATTTCTTTGGTGGAGACCTCATGGAGACGCATCTTCTCCTGTAGCTGTTGGACGTCCTTTACGTCCTCGGCCCCTTCTTCAGGCTCTTCTGGTAGAACATGCTCAGAAGCCCTACCGTCAGTCTTACATTCTACCTCTTCAGTCACATCACTATGGTATCCAATATCTCCATTTATGCCAGCTTTCAAGTTCTCCTTGATAGCTGCATCTGTATACTCAGAACCCGCCTGGCTCTTCTCTTCCACCACGTTCTGCATCCCATCTGGGCTCTCGTGTATCTGCAGCGGCAACGGAGTGATACATCACTTTTCCCATTCGTTGGGACGTGGCTCAGATGTAGACTCCATGAAAGTGCGCTTGAGCTCACCAATGCCAGCCTGATGTCTCAAAATCTCATCTTGTGATTTATCCAGATCCTTTGTGTCACTCGGGAACACTGATGAATCACCTGGTGCCGAACTTCCAGCCTGAACTTTGTGAGTTGCCGCTACTGATCCGGACAGTACACCATCCACGCCACTGTCTCTGGCCGAAACAGATTCCTGGGCAGAGTCAGTCCCCATATCTTCAGTCTTGTTCCTCACAGCTTCACTTGAGACCTCAGCTTCTGATGAGGCATCTGGCTTGGTGACCACCACTTCCATGGCTTTTTCCACCTCTGCAGCATTACCTTCAGAGTCCTGGGCATGATGCATATCCACACCATACATTGATAACTTCTCATCTTCGACAGCATCCACTTGTGCTGTGTTCAGTTTCAGAGTCCTGCCTTTAAAGCTCAGCTCTCCTCCTTTCACCTTAGTCTTCACCAGGGAATTGGCCAACTGTAAAACATCTTCAGATGCCATCTTCTGTCCGGCTGTAAGGTCAGCATCAGCTTTCTTCTCAGGACTCTCAACCTCCTCTGCTACCATGCCTTCCTCATTTGCACTGGTTGCTTGATCGTCATCAGATGATTCACTATCACTATCCCTGTCTGACCCCTTTTTCTCAGCCACATCCGGCTCACCTTCAGGGTTATACAATTCATTCTCATTCTCATCCTGCTCACTTTCAGGGGTATACAATTCATTCTCATTCACATCCTGATCTGGAACCTTAGTTAACATGTCATCCACCACATTAACTTCACCATCTGGTCCCTCAAGTATGTGACTATGTGACAACCCCAGCACTATACTTCTATATAGCTCAGGTACTAGGAGCTGGCTCACGACCTCTCCCTGGACTTCAGTGTCCCTATACAACAGGTGAGTGTTTATGGCAACATGAGGAAACCTCTCCTCATAGCCAGGCTCTTGGGAAACCTCATTTAGAACAATTATATTTTCCTGTGCCGTTTTAAAAGTGGGGTCTCGCCATTGTTCACTCTCAAAATTGTCACAGGACACAGGTAAGTCAGGGACACTCGGTTCCCGAGAACCACCATCCTCGTCTCCCACCATCACCTGCAAAAGAATTTCATCTCTATCACAGTCATCATCATCATCATTATCATTATCATGATTATGATCAGTATCATCATCACTATCATGATCATCATCATTATCATTATCAGCATCATTATCATGGTCATCATCATTATCATGATCATCATCATCATTATCATTATCATCATCATCATCATCATTATCACATAAGTTTAACGGCCCACTAGCATTGTGTTCCGCCCCTCGGGACTGCGCACCCTCAGTAGGAGCTTCATCACACTGTCCATCAGAAACATTTTTCCCCCAGAGATCCTTAGACCGGGGAAAGTCATTACCCAATATGACGGGGTGCACCAGGTTCTTCACTACCCCCACTTCACATGAAACCTCCCCGCGTTTGGGGATCAAGTCCACGGCAGTCTCTGGGTAGACTTTGGTGTCTCCATGGATGCACACCACACTCAGGTGTTTATCAGGGATGAAGTCCCTTTCAATCAGGCTGTCACATACGGAAGTCACTGGACTCTCTGAGTCCAAGAGGGCCTGTACTGGGCAGTCATTTACAACCACCGGGGACCCCTGTGGTCCAGTCTCTTCGGCTGAGGTGGACACACACACAGGCTCTGCGCAGGGAGAGAGGGATCCGCCAACATCACAACACATAGGCTCCCCTCTATTGGACAGTTGGCTGCAATTTCACGACATCTCCAACACTGTCCATCACACTCTCCCACCCACACGACCCCAACAGCTGGAACGCTCTTACCGGGAGAGTTCGGCGTCCAGGAACTCTGAAGTGACGGCCTCTCAGACGGCTGGTCACGGAGGCAGTCTTTGGTGGCGAAGGCCCTCTCCATCAGGCTGACCAGACGATTGGCGTCCTGGTGGTCTCCTTGTCCGACCTCTGGCTGTACCTCAGGAGTACGTGCTTGGGTGTAGCGGTCCACTATCACCTTTTCAACTCCATAATCAGGTTTGCTGACTGCAGACTCCCAACTGCATCTCCAGTCATGAACTCCCCTGGCACGGGCTGTCACCGTAACACCCAGCCGGGTAAGAATCTCCGCTTTCAGCTTGGCATAGTCTTGGCTGTCCTGCTCGCTCAGGTCAGCATAGGCCCTTTGGGGTTCTCCAATCAGATAGGGTGCGACCATCATGGCCCATTCAGATAGGGGCAGATTCTCCTTCTCTGCCAGTCCCTCAAACCTAGTGAGATATACCTCCACATCATCACGAGGTGTCATCTTTTTCAGGGACCGTCTTACCGCCTTCTTTACAGCGGACAATGCAGGTGACTTTGCAACATTACTTTGGGACGATGCGCTGCAAGTCTTTTGTAGTGCTGCCACCTGCTCAAAAAACAACCGGTTATTCTCCTGCTGCTGCTGCAGGAATTGCTGCTGGGCCTGCTGCATGCGCTGCTGGTGCTGCAGGCGCTGCTGCTCCATGCTCTGCTGCATGCTTCGCTGGGCCTGGACCAGGTACTCAACGAGCTCCTCCATACTGCCGGACTTATCTGTCTCAACCACGGCAGTCTTATGTTGCACATTAACTTGCGCCATTTGTTCAAACAGCGCCTCCATGCTGTCATCCATGCTGTCAGACTTCTCTGTCTCAACAACGGCAGTCTTCACTCAAGACATACACACTCCACAGACTTTTCCACAGAAAATTCAGCTTTGCTGTGCAGACACTTTTTTTTTTTTTTTCTCTGCAAACTCTATTAGGGCCACTGTCTCTTTAAGACTGCTCCAACAGACTTTTCCTTTGCTGCTGCACACTCCACAGTCTTTTCCACAACAAGTTCAGCTTTGCTGTGCAGACACACTTTTTTTTTTTTTTCTTTTGCAAACTCTATTAGGGCTACTGTCTCTTTAAGACTGCTCCAACAGACGTTTCTTTTGCTGACACACTTTTTTTTCTCTTCTGCTGCTTCAACAGACTTCACCTTTATTGCTGTCTCTAAGCCACTGTGCTGCACGCACATTCCAGCACCAATTGTATCAGCCACTGTGCTGCCCCAGCATTCTCCGCCAATTGTAAGCTTTTCAGGGGATATAGCTCTGAGATCGCCGTCCGGGTAGACGGAATGGCATAGAAACAGTTCATTCAGAGACAGCAGTTCTGGTAAAAACTGGCCACAACCAGCTTTATTAAAGTCCACAGCAAACAGACAAAACAAATCATAAACATAAGACCTGGGCTTGTCTAGCCACTTACTACACTTAGATAGATTTCCCTATCTATCCGGGTCCCGACTCTAACAGCCTGGGCCAAAACAACACATATGTTCAGCATTTACCAGCATGGAGTTTCACAGAGTCTCCTCCTTGTGTCTGAAGGCACCTTCAACGTCCAGACTTGAGAGAGCTCCCCTCCTATTCAGCAGCTATCCGCATGGATTCTCACAGAGACTACTCCTGTGTCCGGGGTACATCGAGCACCCAGACTGAGACAGCTCATACTCCTGGAGACTGCTTCTTGTGCCTGGACTCCCTGTCCAGACTAAGCGAGCTCTCTGTCTGTGTTCGCAGACACCTACTTCTGGTCTCCTAATTAACAGCTGAATGGTTTCAGGCCTGAGCTGCAAGTGTGTACTGAATGTAAGGTGTAGTGACCTTTCTCTACCACTAGGTTTACAAAGCCACACATTTCCCTTATACCATACAGCACAGTACCTAGGTGAAATGTACACCCCATTCGACACATATTCCTTCACTGTCTCACACGTGTTTATTTTGGGGATATAGGGCCAGTCTAGGTGGTTATGGAAAAGGAAGAAAACCGGGCTCGCCATACGCGGTCATGTAATGAGGCCAGACGATATATTGTAGTGAGTGAAGATAAAATACAAATCTTTATTATAATTATAACAAAAAGGGTTAAAAATATGAAGCTTATGGAAGGTGAAGAAATACGTGAGCAGGGAAATAAATGATAAGAGGTAATTATACGAGCATGCACAGTTATTACTCCATTATAGAGTCTGATAACAATGATCGGAGATTTGTTTTAGTGCTGAAATAAAGCACCAAGTAATGTGTTACTGCTGCTATCTAATGTGCACCGGGCTGTTACTCCACAGTGAGACATAAAGTGCAGAGTGCAGGTGCTGCAATGTGGATTAGTTTGTGCCATTATGAACATCACAAGGTTGTGCAGGGTTAAATGGTCAGAAAGTGACTGGTGCATTGAGAAAGTGATCAGCGCAAATGCTTGCAAAAAGATGTGTAAAATGAGCATCAGAAACATCTGATCAGGGTTTAGAGATGGTAGTTACAGAGTGTAAGTGTCATGGGCATAACTTCCGGCTGCTCCGTGCTCCTACCCCGACAGCGCCGTTTCTCTAAAGAGCTTCTTCCAATGGGGGTGTGGTTTACATGGCTAAAGGAAGTGCCTTTAATATGCCTTGCCGTGTTGTGATTGGGTGGAAAGTCAGTGGAGGGGGCCGCGGGCGCTTTTTCACTTTGTGCACAATGGAAAAGATGCAGAGGACGACCGTAGAATAATTTTTTGGTCAATTTTAAGAAGAGTGGGACTCCAAGACCCTCTCCCGCAGCAAGCACAGTTTATCCTGGCCTGCAGGCACGGCCTACAGCCATTTCCCTTTTCCCCTACCTCACGCCTTGCACATTTTAAATGAGTTAGATAATAAATGCCTGCAATCTTTACAGTATTATTTGGTAAAATGAAATATGTAGCCTTGAAAAGAACTTTTGTTTCAAGCTTGCTGCAGCAGTAAACCTATGAAAGGAGTGGAAGCCAATAAACCCTGCCTATATGCCTCTAATACTATACTATCCCTCCCAGAGCAACTCTCCTTATAATCAGTGCAGGGAAAATCAGTATTAATCGGGAAAAGAATCGATGTAGTCCTAAAAAGGACTATTGGTTTTAGCTGGAGCAGCAAGGACTGTAAGGCAGTAAACCCAGCCTATATGCCTCTAATGCTAAACTATCCCTTACCCAGCAGCTAGCCCTACAATAATATAGCCTACTCATAAAGCCAATGCACTAAGTGCAAGGGCTGCCAAAATAAGACGGAGGGACTGCAATACACAATGGAAGACATGCAGAGGAGGGCCTGCAAAAACATTTTTCCCCATTATTAATGCACTGAATGCAAGGGGTGAAAATAGAGGAGATATATATATATATATATATATATATATATATATATATACAGTATACACTGCTCAAAAAAATAAAGGGAACACTTAAACAACAGAATATAACTCCAAGTAAATTAAACTTCTGTGAAATCAAACTGTCCACTGAGGAAGCAACACTGATTGACAATCAATTTCACATGCTGTTGTGCAAATGGAATAGACAACAGATGGAAATTATTGGCAATTATCAAGACACACTCAATAAAGAGTGGTTCTTCAGGTGGGGATCATAGACCACATCTCAGTACCAGTGCTTTCTGGCTGATGTTTTGGTCACTTTTGAAAGTTGGTTGTGCTTTCACACTCGTGGTAGCATGAGACGGACTCTACAATCCACACAAGTGGCTCAGGTAATGCAGCTCATCCAGGATGGCACATCAATGCGAGCTGTGGCAAGAAGGTTTGCTGTGTCTGTCAGCGTAGTGTCCAGAGGCTGGAGGTGCTACCAGGACACAGGCCAGTACACCAGGAGACGTGGAGGGGGCCGTAGGAGGGCAACAACCCAGCAGCAGGACCGCTACCTCCACCTTTGTGCAAGGAGGAACAGGAGGAGCACTGCCAGAGCCCTGCAAAATGACCTCCAGCAAGCCACAAATGTGCATGTGTCCGCACAGTTAGAAACCGACTCCATGAGGATGGTCTGAGTGTCCGAAGTCCACAGATGGGGGTTGTGCAAACAGCTCAATACCGTGCAGGACACTTGGCATTTGCCACAGAACACCAGGATTGGAAAATTCGCCAATAGCGCCCTGTGCTCTTCACAGATGAAAGCAGGTTTACACTGAGCACATGTGACAGACATGACAGAGTCTGGAGATGCCGTGGAGAGCGATCTGCTGCCTGCAACATCCTTCAGCATGACCGGTTTGGCAGTCAGTAATGGTGTGGGGTGGCATTTCTTTGGAGGGCCACACAGCCCTCCATGTGCTCGCCAGAGGTAGCCTGACTGCCATTATGTACCGAGATGAGAACCTCAGACCCTTTGTGAGACTATATGCTGGTGCGGTTGGCCCTGGGTTCCTCCTAATGCAGGACAATACCAGACCTCATGAGGCTGTAGTGTGTCAGCAGCTCCTGCAAGATGAAGGCATTGAAGCTATGGACTGGCCCGCTCGTTCTCTAGACCTGAATCCGATTGAGAGTCTCTGTACCCCCTGTAGAAATGACCCCGGACACACACGGTAAAACTGCGGTCGTTGGCCTCTCGTCTCTCGCACATACACTGATAACATAAGATGGAGTCAGACGAGCCCTCCTACAAAACGTGAGAACAAAGTCATTACTATAGGGGTCTGTGAGTGAAGCTGGGGGTATACAGGTGAATACAGCATACACAGAGGGGTCTGTGACCGAAGCTGGGGGTATACGGGTGTATACAGCATATACAGAGGGGTCTGTGAGCGAAGCTGGGAGTATACGGGTGTATACAATGTACAGAGAGGGGTCTATGAGCGAAGCTGGGGGTATACACAGGGGCGCACCTATAATGAGGCCAGTTGAGCACTTTGGCTCAGGTGGCAGTGAGTCCTTTGAACACAGGGGGCGGCAGCACGCCCCTGCAGTCAGATAACTTGGTGCCCTGCTCCTGCAATCCTGTGTGTTGTCAGTGAGCAGGGGCGGGAGGGTTCGGAGGCTTCAGCAGCAGCTGGGTGGCACTGTACCTTTCAGTGTCACTGCCTGGCCGCATCAGAGGTTCTGATTTGCAGGCTGTGTGTGGCCAGGTCCTGTCATGGAGTGGCTGGCTGAAGGGGATTCCCAGCTGTCTCTCTGCAACCCAGGCCCTGTGCAAAGCAGAACTGCTGGCTTCACCTCCCACTCCTGTGCTATGTTTCAGGGCTTCACTCCTGCTGCACAAGGCGATCCTGGACAGAAGATTAATGGTAAAATGGATGTGTAGTGTCAGGTAGTGACAGAGGTCAGGGTATGTACAGTACTGTGCACTGTGGGCTGGATAGAGGGTTAAACTTATGAGGGTCTGCAGAAATATATATTATTATGGGGGCTGCAGCTATGTTTTTTATGGGGGGCCTTTAGCAATGTACCTCATGACGGGCTGGGGAGGTCTGCAGCAATGTGTATTATTAGGGTTGCTGGGGGTTTGTATTTGTTGCTATGTATATTATCAGAGTTTGGGGGTCTGCTGCAATGTGTATTATGTGAGATTTGTGGACTGCTACCATATAAATTATGAGGGACTGGGGTATGCTGCGCTTTATACTCTGTGTGTATGAGGGGTGTTGTACTGTTTACTGTTAGGCTATGTGCACACGTTGCGTTTTTTAAGCGTTTTTGCCACGGTTTCCCAGCGCAAAAACGCTTACACAACGCAACCCATTACATCCTATTGGATTCCGCATAGCTATGCTAATGTGTATTTTTCCGTGGTGGCATCGCATCGTGGAAAAATACGCAGCATGCTCATTCTTTTTGCGTAATCGCGGCGAATACACCGCCATGGGAATGCATTGAAACGCTCACTTTACGCATGTGGCTATGCCCACCATGCTTGAAGTGAGCGCTTCATGTGCGGTTGGTACTCAGGGCCTGGAGGAGAGGAGACTCTCCTCCAGGCCCTGGGTACCATATTCCTGTAAAAAATAGAAATAAAATAAAAAATATGGATAGTCTCACCTTCCGGCAGCCCCCGGAGTTTTCCCGCTCCTCAGCGACGCTGCCGGCAAGTTCCGTTCCCAGGGATGCATTGTGAGAATCACCCCAGATGACCTCTACGGAATGTGAGAATATCCATATTTTTTTGATTATTTCTAACATTCTATATTTTACTACAGATGCGGCATAGACAGCATCAATAGTAAAAAGTTGGTCACACTTATCAAACACTATGTTTCACGAGTGTGACCAAACTGTCAAATACGCTTGCAAAACGCCAGTTTTTTTGCGGGAATACGCAAAACGGAAAGCATGCGTATTTCCCGAGGCAGGGAGGTGCGGAATTGCCCGGAAAATACCGCGGCAATTCCGAACGTGTGCACATAGCCTTAGAGTTTGGGGACATATTACCCTGTGTACTGCGTGTGGCACTGAATACTTCTGTGTTGGTGGATGTTATACTGTGAGGGGAGTGGGGATCTATTCAGTTCATCGCTGTACACTCTGCTGCTATGAATTTGATGGACTGGGGGTGTCTCAGTGCATGCTGTGTGTGGCGAGCAGTAGTGTAGCTATCAAGGGGGCAGAGGGGGAAGTTGCCCAGGGCCTCAGTCACAGCTACACTACCCTTAGGCCGGGGTCACACTTGCGTATGGCATCTGATGCGAGATCATCGGATATGATATGCTAATGACCCTCGGCTCCTGCTCAGCTGTGAGCGGGAGCCAAGTGTCCTGCGACTGTGCCCCGAGCCTCTCGCACAGAGTGGATTGGAGCACAGCTGCGGAGGAGGCAGAGAAACTAATTTCTCCATCTCCTCCATTGTCGGCGTCGGCATATATCACACAGCACTCGGATGATAGCCGAGTGATGTGCGCTGTGTCACTCGCACCCATAGACTTATATGGGTGCAAGGGCGCCAAGACTCGGCTGAGTCTCAGTGCCAATCGCAGCATTCTGTGATTGTTCTCACATGCCGATTCGGAATGAAAAAAAAAATCACAGATGTAAGCTGCCCCTTAGATTAACACTGGTCCGAGTGCTATGTGATGTTTTCTCGCATAGCACTCGTCCATGTTATACGCTAGTGTGACCCCAGTCTTATTATTATTATAGCGCAACAATACAGTTAATGGCAGTTAATAGAGTCTATGGCAGAGCAGGGAGATATGATGTCCCTGCACTACCGCTTTCAGCCACGACAGATGGTGCAATGGCCGAGGGACTGGCACATGCATAGTAAGGTCAGAACACCTCGGCCAGTGCATCATCCTGCCATCCCTCAGACCGGTAGTGCAGGGATATCAGTGCATTGAGATCCTGGATTAGGTGAGTGTATGATGGTTTTTTTTTTTACTTAAAACTTTTGATGTGACACTGGGGGCATCAAAGAGTGTGGCAGACCCTCATACAGTTGGGTAGGGGGTTCTCATATGTTTTAGGGGCTATTGTTGGGGCACTTCAAAGTGTGGAGGCCATTATACAGCATGGAAGCTAATGTCGGTGCCCTCATACAGTATGGGAGCTAATGTGGCTGCCAATATACAGTTTGGGGACAAATATGGGGCCATCATATAGTGTGGGGCCATCATACAATATGGGAGATAATGTGGGGGCCCTTAAAGTGGGGACTACTGTGAGAACCATCATAAAATGTGGGATACTGCAGAGGGGACCATCATACAGCGTGAGGGCTATTATACAGTTTGGTGTTCATTATACAATGTGAGGATACTTTGGAGGCATTGTACTCTGTTTTAGGGGAGCATTGAGGACATTATAGTATGTAAAGGGGAGCTGCGAGCCAATTATAGTGTGTATAGGGGAGCTGTGGCCCATCATACTGTGTACAGGGGAGCTGCGAGCAAATTATAGTGTGTATAGGGGAGCTGTGGACCCATCATACTGTGTACAGGGGAGCTAATTATAGTGTGTATAGGGGAGCTGTGGACCCATCATACTATGTATAGGTAGCTGTGGACCCATCATACTGTGTACAGGGGAGCTGCAAGCAAATTATAGTGTGTATAGGGGAGCTGTGGACCCATCATACTGTGTACAGGGGAGCTGCGAGCCAATTATAGTGTGTATAGGGGAGCTGTGGCCCATCATACTGTGTACAGGGGAGCTGCGAGCAAATTATAGTGTGTATAGGGGAGCTGTGGACCCATCATACTGTGTACAGGGGAGCTGCGAGCCAATTATAGTGTGTATAGGGGAGCTGTGGACCCATCATACTAAGTATAGGGAGCTGTGGACCCATCATACTGTGTACAGGGGAGCTGCGAGCCAATCATATTGTATATAGAGGAGCTGAGGGCCTATTATATACTGTGTTTAATGAGCTATGGAGGCATTTTACTGCATATAGTGATGCAGTGGGGGCATTATACTGCATATAGGGAAGCTGTAAGAGCATTATACTGTGTATGGAGGAGCTGTGGGACCATCATATGACCATCAAAGGGGTACTGTTATGTTTTGGTAGCTGAGGAGAAATTGCAAAAATAGCCAAAGAAGCAATACACCAGAGAGGCTGGAAACTATTGGATTGTGTCCTTCTGACACCCCTCCAGAGCCAGTCTCAAATTGGGCGAGATGGAGGAAAGAACTACACCCTCTTTCAAAATAACAGCAGGATCAGATAACTCAGGAGAATCCGCAAAGAAACTCCTCGAGAGGGCATCCACCTTAACATTCTTAGTGCCCGGAAGAAAGGAAATCACAAAATTAAAACGTGTGAAAAACAAGGCCCACCTGGCCTGTCTAGGATTAAAGGGTATGCCACACTAAACAATATCGCTAACGGGATCGCTAAAAAACGTCACTATTTAGCGATCCCGTTAGCGATATTGTTCAGTGCGGCAGCTTCCAGCGACGAGCTTCCTGCTGTGATCTCGCTCGTCGCTGGAATCGTTCCGGACCCTATTTTCTCGTCGGCGCTCCCGCTGGGTAAGTATCTAATCGCTGTGTGGCACCTTTTCTTAGCGATTTAGCGGTACTTTTGTACCGCTAAAGTCGTTAAGAAGATCGCTAACGGCGATAGCGTCGTTAACTATATCGCTAAATGTGGCCGCATTTAGCGATATAGAAACAATCCCGCTAGCGATCGCATTAGTATGCGTCGTTATTGTGATCGCTAGCGGGATTGTTTAGTGTGGCAGTACCTTAAGTCGCTTGGCTGATTCGAGATAAACCAGGTTCTTATGGTCCGTGAGGACCACCTGATGTTTGGCTCCTTCCAGCCAATGTCTCCACTCTTCAAAGGCCCACTTCATGGCCAATAACTCCCGATTACCCACGTCATAATTATGTTCAGTTGGAGAAAATTTTCGAGAGAAAGAGACACAAGGGTTACTCTTAGAGGTCTCTGGATCCCTTTGGGACAAAACGGCACCTGCCCCAATCTCAGAGGCATCAACCTCCACCTGAAATGGCAGAGAAACATCAGGCTGCCGTAGAACAGGAGCAGAAATTAATCTCTGCTTAAGTAACTGAAACACAGAAACTGCCTCAGGAGGCCAATTCACCACATCGGAACCCTTTTTGGTCAAATCAGTCAATGGTTTAACAATACCGGAGAAATTACCAATAAATTTACAATAAAAATTGGCAAAACCCAAAAATCTCTGAAGAGAGTTCAATGAAGTAGGTTGAACCCAATCACAGATGGCCTGAACCTTGACCAGGTCTATTTCAATAACAGACGGAGACAAAATGAATCCCAGAAATGAGACCTTCTGTACGCCAAAAAGACACTTTGATCCCTTCACATACAGAGCATTCTCTCTCAAAATCTGGAACACAGTCTGAACATGTTTCACATGAGAGTCCCAGTCGTTGGAAAAAATCAAGATATCATCCAAATAAACAATCAGAAATTTATCCACAAAATCCCTGAAAATATAATTCATGAAGGATTGGAAGACGGAAGGAGCATTAGTAAGCCCAAAAGGCATCACTAGGTACTCAAAATGCCCCTCTGGGGTATTAAACGCCGTCTTCCATTCATCCCCATGCTTAATGCGAATAAGGTTATACGCCCCCCTGAGGTCAAGCTTGGTAAACCAACTAGCACTTTTCACTCTGGAAAATAGGTCAGAAATCAAGGGTAACGGATATTGATATTTAACAGTGATTTTATTCAGGTGGCGATAATCAATACACGGCCTCAATGAACCATCCTTTTTGGCCATAAAGAAAAAAATGGCGCCCAAGGGTGAAGAGGATAGTCTAATATGACCCTTCTCCAAAGACTCCTTGATATAAGATCGCATAGCATCGTGTTCAGGTACAGATAAATTAAAAAGGCGTCCTTTAGGAAATTTACAACCAGGCACTAACTCAATAGCGCAGTCATAGCTCCTGTGAGGAGGTAAGGATGCAGACTTACTCTCACTAAACACATCCGAAAAATCAGTCAAAAAGTCAGGGACATCCTGAGAATGGGGAGAGGCAGAAAAAACAGGAGTGTCAGTATTAACACATTGGCAGCCCCAACTGGTCACAGACACAGATTTCCAATCCAAAACAGGATTATGAGTCTGTAACCAAGGGAAACCCAGTATAATAATGTGATGCAGATTATGCAGCACCAGAAATTTGCAACTCTCCTGATGATCTGGTTCAATCCTCATTATCACCTGAGTAGAAAACTGGGGTTTATTCTCCGCCAAAGGGGTAGAATCAATGCCCAGTAGGGGAATAGACTTCCGCAGGGGTATCATGGGAAACCCACAATGTTTGGCAAAGTCAAAATCCATTAGGTTAATAGCTGCTCCTGAATCAACAAAAGCCTGAGCAGAAAATGTGGACTGGACAGGGAGCAAATCAGGGTAACAGTCAACAGAAATTTAGTCTGAACACTACCCAAGACAACTGAGCGTGCAAAACGTCTACCCCACTTAGGGCAGACAGAAATAGCATGGGAAGCGTCACCACAGTAGAAACATAACCCATTGCGCTTACGAAACTCATGACGCTGAGCCCCAGAAATCACTCCATCACACTGCATGGGCTCAGGAGATGGCTCACAAGGCAACACTATCTCACGCATACCTCTGCGCTCACGCAAACGTCTGTCAATTTGAATAGCCAAAGACATAGAATCATTGAGACCAGAGGGAACAGGGAATCCCACCATAACGTCCTTTACTTTTTCTGACAGACCCTTTCGAAAAAGGGCTGCCAAAGCATCATCATTCCATTTGGTCAGGACTGCCCACTTTTGAAATTTCTGACAGTACAGCTCAGCGTCTTCACGACCCTGATTTAATGCCAACAAGATCTTTTCAGCTTGATCAGTGACATTAGGTTCATCGTACAATAACCCCAGAGCCTGAAAAAATACATCAATATCAATCAAAACAGGATCCCCAGGTGTCAGGGAAAAAGCCCAATCCTGAGGGCCGCCGCGCAGCAGAGAGATGACAATTTGAACCTGCTGTGCCGCGTTCCCTGAGGACTTAGGCTTTAAGGCAAAAAACAACTTACAGTTATTTTGAAATTCAGAAATTTAGACCGATCCCCCAAAAACAAATCTGGCATGGGGATCCTAGGTTTCACAATCGGCAACCCAGCAAGATAGGTAGCAATACTCCGAACCTCAGTGGCAAGCTGATCCACACGGCCAGACAACTGTGCAAACTCCATTGAGAGAAAAAAAAAAATTCTCCTCAGCACCCAGAGAAAATAGGGGGAAAAAAAATGCAACAAACAGAGTGTTAGGGTTCGATTTCCCGCTGCTGCACAACGGGAGTCTCGAACCCGTCCTGCTGCGGTCTCCCATTCATCTCCGGCCACAGTGGAGCCTGCTGAGCAGAGACGTCGGTCCAGGCGTCTTGCCCACTCCTCTACTGTGCAGTGACTTGCTGCTGCTTTTCCTGGATCTGCTATTATAGCCAGTGCTGGAGCAGTCGTCTTTGAGACAAAGTCCTGCGTTTTCCCATCTGAGCATGCCCAGAGTGAGATCTCTCATTGGAGATCAGGGGTCACATGTTCAGGTGCTGCAGCGGCTCCTATTGGTCCGCCAGGAAGGTCATGTAGCTACGTTTGTTTGTAACAGCTTCTCATTGGTCCTTGTTCCTGGAAGGTCCTGTAGCTGTTGCTATAAAAGGGTAGCATGGCTGGGCCGCCATGCGCTAATATCAATCATTGTATGCTATGCGCCAGTGTGGTCATGTGTATGTGTGGACAGGGACCCGGCTGAAATAAGCCACTAGAATACCGACTTAATCGGTGAGGAGTTTGGTATGGTAGCTGGTCAGGGTCGGTGTCCTAGATGCCCTAGATTACCGGCATAACCGGTGAGGAGTTTTGATTGCCGTATTCAGGGTCTGGCGTTCAGACGCCATAGATTGCGGGTGACTCCCGCGAGGACATTAGCACATGATCACGCTTTATGAACGCGTAGCACTTAACTGTGTACCTGAGAGCCTGACAGGACACAGTACTTTTTCTCAGCGGCTCTGTGACGTAACAGGGTTCGCTTTCAACGCTAGACAGCGCCCTAGCGTGTTTTCTTTGCTACTCAGTTGTGTCTAGTGAGTGCGCACACATCGCCATATAGCGCTGCGGCTTTCCTTCTAGCGGCTCTGTGGAGTAACAGAGTTCGCACTTATTGCCACAGCGCATTACGGCGTTTATGTTGGCGACTCTGCGGGATAACAGAGTTTGCTTCTCGCGCCATTTCTACTAGCAGCAGGCTCCGCTTGCACGGTGGACCCCGGGCTGCGAACGCACTTATTATTTAAATTATTTTGTGCGTTCCGCCAGCCCTAACACAGAGTTTCCTTATTACTATTTTCCCCTTCTGTGAGTGCATACAATTTTCAGTTTTTGGGCCGGTTATACTGTTATGTTTCGGTAATTGAGGAGAAATAGAAAAAAATAGCAAAAGCGGTAATACACCAGATAGGCTGGAACCTATTGGATTGCAGTAACCTGAACTAATCACACAACTAGAAGTAGCCATGGAGCGTACCTACGGTGATCCTAGACGCCTCGTCACAGCCTGAGAGATAACTACACCTAAAGGCAGAAAGATGAAAGCTATCTGCCCCGGAGCAGATCCCCAAAGAAATAGGAAGCCCCCAAACATGTAATGGGTGTTAGACAAGAAGAAAACACGGACACAGACAGAAAATAGAATGAGCAAAAGCTGGGGCCCAATCTGTCTAGACAGAAAAGTACAGGAAAGAATTCTGACTGCAATCCAACAAATCCCTAACAAAAATACCAACACTTCTGATTGCCAAAAAACCTGAGATCACACAATCTCATCCACCTAAATCAGATCTCTGGTGTAACAAAACGCTATTCAGCAAATAAAAAGTAACAGAGGAGCAAAGGAAAAGTGCAGACACAAACGGAGCACAATTGCAGCACCAGACCCCCAAAAGGGGACAGGCTGCAGTCCACTGCAAGCAGCAAACCAGCAGAGAAAATCAAACAGAGGAAAAAAAAAACAGCAAACACTTATCTGAATGAGAGCCGGGAAACTAGCAGTGCTTCAAGCAAGACCAGAAGGAACCATTGATAACCAGGAAGGCTGCTGGGAACTCAGGCCACTTATATCCTACCATTCAGCGCCAGCTGAAGGCCATTCAGTAATCAGTTCATTACCGTCAGCAACCACCGGAGGGAGCCCCAGCTCAGAAGCCGCCTCCAGCATATTCACAACAGGTTCCTCCCTATTTTTGATAACCAGCCTGGCAAAACTCACAGCTGAGGGCTGCAACCCTCAGCTGTCAACTTCAGCAAGGTTGGTTATCAAGAATAGAGGGGTCCCCACACTGTTTTTTTAATTATTTAAATAGATAATTTAAAAAAAGGCATGGGGCCCCCATTTTTGACAAACAGCCTTGTTAAAGCTGACAGCTGGGGACTGGTATTCTCAGGCTGGTAAGGGACCATTAATATAGGCCCCCCAGCCTAAAAATAGCAGCCCACAGCTACACAGAAAAGGCACATCTATTAGATGCGCCAATTCTGGCGCTTTTCCCGCCTCTTCACACTTGCCCTGTAGCGGTGGCAAGTGGGGTTCATATTTGTGGGGTTGATGTCAACTTTGTATTGTCAGGTGACATCAAGCCAACGGCTTAATAATGGAGAAGCATCTATGAGACACCTCTCCATTACTAATCCTATAATTACATGTTTAATAAAGACACAGCCAGAATAAAGTCCTTTATTTGAAATAAGACTAAACACAGTTTTCCTTTCTTATTTAATCGCCTAATTCCAGCAAAGTCCTCGATCTATAATAAACCCCACAAATATGAACCCCACTTGCCACCAATGTAGGGCAAGTGGGAAGAGCCGGGCAAAGTGCCAGAACTAACATCTAATACATGTGTCTTTTTCTGGGCAGCTGCGGGCTGCTGTTTTTAGGCTGGGGGGCCTATATCAATGGCCCCTTACCAGCCTGAGAATACCAGGCCCCAGCTGTGAGTTTTAACAAGGTTGGTTGTTTTAATAATTAAAAAAACAGCATGGGGACCCCTCTATTCTTGATAACCAACCTTGCTGAAGCTGAGGGTTGCAGCCCCCAGCTGTGAGTTTTGCCTGATTGGTTAAAGAAAATAGGGGAAACTCACGTCCGGTTTTTCATTCATTTAGTTAGATTGCAGGCGGCGGGTGAGGAATACCCCCATTATGCACTCCTGCTGTCACTGTTATTAGCGGTAGCAGGTGTCGGATGATGGGAGTAATATTCCCATCAGCCCCCACCTGCTGTCATTGTTCTGACTTTAATTTAACTCTCATCATTCTCCCCTGCTCGCGCCGATCACCAGCAGAGCAGGGGAGAATGATGAGAGCCGTCTTCAGCACCCGGCGCTGGGGAACAGCGCTTACTGTAGCGCTTCTTCTCCGGCAACCGTCCATTTGGTACTGATGCGGCACACGGGTGGCACACGGTTGACACACGTGTGCTGCTAGTATTACACATATGGTCACGGATATCTCCGGTATCGGATTTTCTGGTACCGGAAATAAACTGACATGTGAAACCAGACTTAAACTGCGTCCTTACTCTTCTGGAGATGAGGAGCAACAAGTAGGAATTGTTATTTCACTGCTGCAAGGGAAACCTCAGTCCTGGGCATTTTCTCTACCACAGGATTCTGTGTGTGCAGTTTGTGGAGGAGGTTTTTAGGACCCTAGCCCTTATCTATGATGATGCTGACTGTATTTCCTTTGCTGAATCCCTGCTATGTCGCATTTATCAAGGGAATCATTCAGTGGAGACTTATAGCTCTGAATTCCACAGGTGGTCTACTGATACCAAATGGATTGACCCGGCTCTCAGAAGCCAATTCCTTCAGGGCCTCACTGAAAGGTTAAAGGACGCTTTAGCAGTATATGAAACTTCTGTGTCATTGGAGGCTGCCATGTCCTTGGCTATTTGGGTGGATAGACGCCTGTTGGACAGATGGGTAAGACCATCTACTTCTGAGCCCTCTTTCTGGGACAAAATCCCGTTGTTGGAGGAAAGGTCTGGGGGTGAACCTATACTTGCGGAGTTAGAGGAACCCATGCAGTTGGGATGTACATTCACGTCTCGTATTTCCCCAGATATTTGCAAAAAAAAGGGTGCATTTTATTATGGGAAGAAGGGACATTTTATTGGGGCATGTCCTGCAATCCCAAAGCAAAAAGAGACTAGATTAACCCTTGGGAGCTATGAACTTGATAATCAAGGGGGTGTGTTTGTAAAGGTTCGTCGGATACAGTAAAGAGCAGGAAGCAGGGAAGGAATTTACAAGAATTTACTTAGACAACTTCTATGCAAGAATTCAGGGAAACCTCCACGCAGGGAGATGATTAGGCAAATTACACATCAGGTATAGAACTGAACTCACATAAACAGATACACAATAAACGAAGTGAAAATGAGAGTAATGAATTATCGATTGGAGTTGTTGGGGAACGGCTGAAACAACTCCCGTCGGCATCGTAGCCCGTAAACAAAGTCTCTGGCTCTGCTGCTTAGGAACGTGATGCACTGTCTCCTGACCGTGCCGAAGTATTCAGATCTGTTAATCTTGGGTCCGCTGGTCTTGGGTCCGTTGATGCGTGGATACAGTTCCTTCTGTTGGTTCCTCAAGAGTGACGCAGTACACCGGGAGCACAATGCCGTACAGGCCGCAGGGGTGAAAAGGCCTCGCACGGAATTTCAAAGTTCAGGAACAAGCGGGACGTCTGCTGCACTGCACATTATGGGTCGGGTTCATAGAGGGGCACTCGGTAATGGATGTAGGAGGGGGTCAGTCTGTAAAGAGCTGGCGTCAGTGGCAGTAGAAATCGGAGTTCAGGAGAGGGAGTCAACTTTCGTCCTACTCTGTCATCGCCTTCCCGCCAAGTCTCTCACGTTCCCTCGCTCAGCCCCTTTTATGTCTCCCACACCCCCTTCCGTCAGGTTCTCAGGCCCTCCCCACACATACAAGTCGTCCACATGCAACAGTGATGACGGCCCCGATAGTTCCAGCTTAAGAGTGTATCTAGATCCGACAACACTGTTCCTGTTCACCTCCTTACATGTTCATCGTCAACATGCAATTCTCATTTTGTCTTGACTGCAGAGGTGGTGCTAGAGAGCGGGTCTGAAAAAATGTCTGTGTTTGTAGACAGTGGAGCTGGAGTCAGTATGGTGGATGCTGAGTTTGCAAGAACTCATGGTTTTGTCTGCTCTAACTTGGCTAAACCTATTACTATTTACACCATTGACTCAGCACCACTTGCACAGAGAACACTGACACAAATTGTTCTTAACAAAAGACTGGAGGTGGGGTCTTTTCATTGTGAAGTAATCCCTTGTTATGTCCTGAAGGGTCTCTACACTCCACTGGTTCTGGATTTGCCCTGGTTGGTGAAGTACAATCCAACAGTGGATTGGCAATGAAGAGAGATTGTGAAGTGGGGAGATTACTGTCATGGTAACTGCCTAAACATTTCCCTTTCTGTTGTATCTACAGGGATCTTACCAACATTTTTGTCTGGCTTTGAGGACCCTGCCCCAATTTTGCAGAAGGGGGTAGATATCTCGGCCTTGTTCACTGACCTGGAGGGTGAAGTGTTGGAGGCTCAGGGAAATGCTCCTGCCCTTTGGGGAGGTTATTTGTGCCATCTAAATTGCTCCACAATGTAATGAGAGAATTTCATAAGTCTGTACTTGCTGGTCACCCGGGTGGTAAGGCAGCCACGGATCTCCATTCTCGTTATTTTTGGTGGTCGGGGTTGCATCAGGATGTGGTTGAACAAGTGTCTACCTCCAATGTTTGCGCACATTGTAAAGTACCACATGCCTGGTCCTGTTTTGCCACTTTCTGTTCCTAACATGGTCAGGGGAGACAGGTATAAACGTATGACTGTCAGTAAAGAGATATGTGGAACCTCTTGAGCCCTCATTCCTACAGAGTCCCCCAATAATGGTTGATGGAAACCTGGAGTTTCAAATTTCGAGGATTGTAGATTCTTGCCTCTGACGTCGTTCCTTACAATACTTTCTGCATTGGAGGGGTTATGGCCCAGAGGAAAGGATGTGGGTGTCTGCAACAGAGATGACTGTCCCCAGGCTGGTTTGTTTGTTCCACACCTCTTATCCTGAGAAACCTGGTCTTGAGTGTCCAGAGGCCACTCGTAGAAGGGGGGGGGGGTACTGTCACAGATATGTCACAGGCTGCAGACCGTTGCACTGCATCTTGCTGCAGAAGGTCTCAGCAGGTTGCTTTGCTGACTAGTAGCCACCTCCACCGGCTGATGTTGTCACCTGCATCTGAGTTTATAACTCCCAGCCTCTTGTTGGGAGTTGCGGATGTTATTTGTATTCCTCCCTTGTGAAGGCTTGGAGCTACAGCAGTCGGATACCATCCTTTCTGGTGTCTGGTGGACGTCTCGTGTTATCTCTCTGAGTCTGCTAAAAATAAGAGTCCCCCTGTTCATCTATCCCAGTTGTCTGTAGTGTAGTGGGGATTGACTAGTGCTAATTTTATCCTTCCCTATGGAGTGCTTACTGCTAGGGTCAGGCAGGGCTTAGGTATCCTGCTCAGCGATATGTGCGGAACCTATTTAGGGTCTTAGGGCAGACAGGGTGATGTTAGTTCTGGCTAGGGGTCTCCACTCCCTGCTTCCCTAGCATTGGGCTCCCAGTCCCCTTATCCCTTTGTGTTGCACTTAGTCTGTCTTACACCTTGCGTGACGATGGCCGTATATATAAGCCTTAGCCGGACTCTAGAAGGGGTTAAATAAACGAGATTTCGGCATTTTAGCTCCTGGTATGGAGTCGATAGCACAATCAGATGCCGCCATATAGGAGCCGTCCGGTCACTGGTGATAATTCCTTCATGTGTGGGGTCTATTTGTCTCCAGAGAAATCACACGGTACATTCCACACATAACACTGTGGAGAAAAGGCGGCGCGGGGGAATTGTGCCAGTAGTGAGGGGAATAATGGCGGGAATGTCACTGACTGAGGAGAAGTCTCCATGTAGCCTCTGCACTCCGGATATCATGTGACCCTGACTCCTCCCCTCCTGTGACCTCATCACAGGTCCTGTGCACACAGAGCAGCCATATATGTGGAGTGCGGCTCTGCAGGTGGAGGTAGGTGCTGGAGGCTCCCCATTACTGAGCGCGGGGGGCATTAACCCCTTCAGCACAGAGACTCTTGGGGTTTTTGTTACCACTTTATAAGAATCATTACGTTTCTGTTGTGTTTCCTGTAATAGATACATACGACCCAACTATGGGAGGCAGGAAGGGAGGAGACGGATTGTTCTCATAGTACAGGGCCCCTTTCTTGGCCCCCACACAGTGTAATACCCCCATTATGCCCCTGTAATCAGGGTTCTGTCACCACAACCAGCTGCCTCCTGCACTGTACCATGGCCTGTACCTCAGATTCTTCCCCGTTCCCCTGTTCTGGCTTTGGGGCTATGGCCTTTATAATATCAGGAAATGCGTCATCAAGGTCACCTGACCTGCTGCACCATCTAGACTCTTCCTTCCTGAAACTCTCCCTCTTCCCATTGATTCCGCAGTGTCCATCTGGATGGCAGATATCAGTCTTTGTACAAATGCTGCACATATGATGTCTCTCACACAGTATAATGTTTCCACAGTACTGGCATCTCTCACACAAAAGATATTTCCACACTACAACCATCCCCCACACACAGTATAATCTCACAGTACTGCCATTCCCTGCACACAGTACACTGTGTTCCAAATTATTATGCAAATAATATTTTCTCAGATTTTCCCAAATTACCTATATGAATTGCAGTCATTGTAATTTTCCAGTCAAATAACTATTAGGCTAAGTGCACACGTTCAGGATTATTTGCGTTTTTTTCGCAGCAAAAAAACACGTAAAAAACGCATGAATGAAGCATCCTATTATTTAGAATGAATTCTGTTATTTTTGTGCACATGGTGCGTTTTTTTCCGCCCAAAAAAACGCATCGCGGAAAAAAAGCAACATGTTCATTAATTTTGTGGAAAACTAGCGTTTTCCCCGCTATATTATTGAGCTAGAAAGTTCAGGAAAAAATCGCGGTAAAAATACGCAAAATCCGCATAAAAAAACCGCACCAAAAACGTGCAAAATCCATGCAAAAAGTCCGGTTTTGCTCAGGAAAATTCTGCACACATTCCTGAACGTGTGCACTTAGCCTCAGAGTACAATTGAAAGGTTTTTGTACAAACTGCCTATGATAACAGTATATTTTTTAAAAAAATAAAACACTCAAACTGCACTCAAAATGCATGTTCCAAATTATTATGCACAGCAGAGTTTTCAACCTTTTCATTTTAATAAAGAACAAAAAAATGGTCATTTTTGAAATTCTAAGCATTAGCAGGTTATTACAAACTGAAATCAAACAGTTTTCAACTCAAAACTTTATTCTAGGTGATGTTACATTTGCACATAGGACCCCTTGTTCGCAAGGAGCTTCTGAACTCTCTCGTCCATTGAATTTGTCAGGTTTTGGATGGTTTCTGCTTCAATTGTTTTGCATGAGGACAGAATACCCTCCCAGAGCTGTTGCTTAGATGTAAACTGCCTCCCGCCATCATAGACACTCCTTTTGATGATGCTCCAGAGGTTCTCAATGGGGTTGAGGTCAGGGGAGCATGGGGGCCACACCATAAGTTTGTCCCCTTTTATGCCCATAGCAGCCAGAGATGCAGATGTGTTATGTGCAGCATGAGACGGTGCATTATCATGCATGAAAATGATCTTGCTGCGGAATGCACGGTTGTTCTTCTTCTTGAACCATGGCAGGAAGTGCTGTTTGAGAAACTCAACTTACACTATGGAGTTCATCTTTACCCCTTCAGGGATCCTAAAGAGGCCGACAATCCCATGATTCCAGCCCAAAACATTACTCCACCTCCTACAGTACCATCATTCTCTCCATACAGTATAATGTTCCCACAGTACCACCATCCCACCACACACAGTATAATCTTTTGACAGTACCACCATCCCACCACACACAGTATAATCTCACAGTACCACCATCCCACCACACACAGTATAATGTTCCCACAGTACCACCATCCCACCACACACAGGGTAATGGTTCCACCCACCTCACTGACTACCTCTGACCACCGAGAACTAATTAATAAATATTCAGCCTCATTCTTGGTGCATATACTAATGAACTCAGGACCTATCAGATATTTACCATACGATAGTTGTATAGGCAGTGGCGTAGCATCCATAACGGTAGACCACTCAGTCACTATTATACCTATGAATTGACAGGGTTCAGTGGGGTTTGGTATTGGTCACCATCTCATTCCCATCATCACAATGTGGCCGGAGTAACACTAGCGAGAAATGCGGACGAGTGCACTGCGAGAAAAAATCGCATTGCACTGGGACCAAAGTTAATCTATGGGGCAATTCCCAGTAGCTGATTTTTTTCTCGGCCGTTTTATACGGGCTGAGAAAATAGCAGCATGCTGCGATTGTCACCGTATTACACCCATAATACGCCAATGCAAGTCTATGGGGGCGAGAAAAATACAGATTACACACTGACCAAACGTGTGACTTGCGAGAAATACGCACCGGTGTCCTTTAGAAAAGCCGGCAATTCAGTGCTCTATACAGTAAAATCACACTGACAGTTTTAATAAAGAATGGAAAGAATAGATATATACACATAGAATACATATATACAGTGCCTACAAGTAGTATTCAACCCCCTGCAGATTTAGCTGGTTGACACATGCGGAATTAACTTGGTATTGTGACATTTGTACTGTAGATCAGCCTGGAAGTGGGAAATGCACTGCAGCAAAAATTTTTGTTTTAATTTTTTTTTTTTTTTTTTTAAAAACGTTAAAAGTTAATTCAGAGTGTCATTTATTATTCAACCCCTCAAACCACAAGAATTCTGTTTGGTCCCCCTAAAGTATTAAGAAGTAGTTCAGGCACCAAGAATAATGAGCTTCACATGTGTGGATTAATTATCTCTTTTGGCAGCCTTTTCTGACTATTTAAGACCCTCCCCAAACTTGTGAACAGCACTCATACATGGTCAACATGGGAAAGACAAAGGAGCATTCCAAGGCCATCAGAGACAAGATCGTGGAGGGTCACAAGGCTGGCAAGGGGTACAAAACCCTTTCCAAGGAGTTGGCCCTACTTGTCTCCACTGTTGGGAGCATCATCCGTAAGTGGAAGGCTTATGGAACTACTGTTAGCCTTCCACGGCCTGGACAGCCTTTGAAAGTTTCCTCCCGTGCTGAGGCCAGGCTTGTCCGAAGAGTCAAGGCTAACCCAAGGACAACAAGGAAGGAGCTCCGGGAAGATCTCATGGCAGTGAGGACATTGGTTTCAGTCAATACCATAAGTAACGTACTCCACCGCAATGGTCTCCGTTCCAGACGAGCCAGTAAGGTACCTTTACTTTCAAAGCGTCATGTCAAGGCTCGTCTACAGTTTGCTCATGATCACTTGGAGGACTCTGAGACAGACTGGTTCAAGGTTCTATGGTCTGATGAGACCAAGATCGAGATCTTTGGTGCCAATCACACACGTGACGTTTGGAGACTGGATGGCACTGCATACGACCCCAAGAATACCATCCCTACAGTCAAGCATGGTGGTGGCAGCATCATGCTGTGGGGCTGTTTCTCAGCCAAGGGGCCTGGCCATCTGGTCCGCATCCATGGGAGGATGGATAGCACGGCCTACCTGGAGATTTTGGCCAAGAACCTCCGCTCCTCCATCAAGGATCTTAAGATGGGTCGTAATTTCATCTTCCAACAAGACAACGACCCAAAGCACACAGCCAAGAAAACCAAGGCCTGGTTCAAGAGGGAAAAAGTCAAGGTGTTGGAGTGGCCTAGTAAGTCTCCTGACCTTAACCCAATTGAAAACTTGTGGAAGGAGCTCAAGATTAAAGTCCACATGAGACACCCAAAGAACCTAGATAACTTGGAGAAGATCTGCATGGAGGAGTGGGCCAAGATAACTCCACAGACCTGTGCCGGCCTGATCAGGTCTTATAAAAGACGATTATTAGCTGTAATTGCAAACAAGGGTTATTCCACGAAATATTAAATAGGGGTTGTATAATAATTGACCCACACTTTTATGTTTAAAATTTATTAAAATTCAACTGAGCAACATAACTTTTTGTTTTGTAAGATTTATGCTTCTGTTAATAAATCCTACTCTCGTTTGCAGTTTGAAGGCTCTAACTTATTTGCATCTTATCAAACCAGCTAAATCTGCAGGGGGTTGAATACTACTTGTAGGCACTGTATATATGCCATTGTGACACATATATATATATATATATATATATATATTTATTGTTCATACACTTCTACATAGCATAATAGCCGCTAATTCAATTGCTGGCTTCTGTAAAATTATTACAGAACCAGACATGAAATGACACATGGTTTGCATACAGTAAACCATTTCATTTAGTTTGATATATGGTTTTGACTAATTAGATTAGTGTATGTGTGCAAAATTTCATACATGTAGGTGTTAATTTAATGTGTAATTTCGTTGTAAAAAAAATGCGTGGTCTCCTGCGGTATTTTCTCCGCCAGACAGGGAAAGCCAGTGACTAAGGACAGATATTAATAGCCTTAAGAGGGACCATTGTTTTTCGGCCCCCCCTAGCTACTAACATCTGCCCCCAGCCACTGCAGGAAAGGCACATCTATTATTAGATGCGCCTTTTCTGGCACTTAGCCTGTCTATTCCCATTGCCTTTAGAGGTGACTCATGGGTTAATTATGGGTTAATGTCACCTTGCTATTGAAAGGTGACAATAGTCCGGGTTAATAATGGAGAGTTGTCAATTAGACAACTCTCCATTATTAATCCTATTGTAGTAAATGGTTAAAAAAACACACACACATTAGTTTAAAATTATTTTAATGAAATAAATACACATAGTTTTTAACCACATTTTATTGCACTGGTAATTCTTCTGAATCCATTGTTCTCCTGTAATAAAAATAAAATAAAAAAGCAACAATATCCATACCTCTCCAGCGTTCAGTCAGGTCCCACACTGCAATCCATCTGAAGGAGTTAACAGGTTTACAGCTGGGACCGGTGCTAATGCTACCAGCCCTGCTGTAAAGTTCATCTCTGCGCAGCCTCCCCGGCTGACCGGAGATTAACTAATTAGCGTGGGAAACTTAATTGATTTTTTCCCACGCTATCGAGTTCACTTCAGGTCAGCCAGGGACTCTGCGCAGCCTCACTGACTGCTGAGGTGATTTGACAGCGTGGGAAAAAATCAATTAAGTTTCCCACGGTAATCAGTTCATCTCCGGTCAGCCTGGAAGAAATCCGTCTCGTGTTTCTTTCTTTTTAATCTGTGTTTGAATTTTTAAGTTAATGAGATGTTTCATGCCAGACAAAGAGAAGTTCCTGATTCTGGGCTCCCCCTGCAGTCTGTCAGAGGGTGGTCTGTGTCGGGATGGTAATAAATTGTGTTATTTCCATCTTTGCAGAAAGACGATAACACCATAGAAATGATAAGAATAATAGGCCTCAGTTACCATGACTGTCTACAAGGAAAACTGTTGCTCATAGCAACCAATCACATCTCAGCTTTCATCTTTTAAACAGCTCTGGTGAAGGTAAAGATGCTTAGTGATTGGTTGCTCTGGGCAACACAGGCAGTGTAACCTGTTGTGGTCAAAAAGATATGCCTGTGAAATATATATATTAGATATATATATAAACAAAACTTCCTTCTCTCACCCACTGGGGTGGTCTTTGTTGTCCGCCCTCATTCTCGGGTCCTCTACTAGAGGCCTGGGAGTTTGAGGGTTCTGCGCAGGATCTTAGTTGTTCCCAGCATTGCGCTTTTCTGGACAGAGAGCCCAGGTGTTGCTCCTGGGATCTATTGTAACCATTCTTCCAAATTAGGGTCACTGCTCCAAGTGCTCCTATCACCACAGGAATCACTGTTGCCTTCACCTTCCACATCTTCTCCAGTTCTCTTTTGAGGCCCTGGTATTTCTCCAGATTCTCATTCCTTCTTTCTGATGTTGCTGTCACTTGGCACTGCCACATCTATTATCATTGCTGTCTTCTGATCCTTGTCTACTATGACAATGTCTGGTTGGTTAGCCAACACCTTCTTATCTGTCTGGATCTTGAAGTCCTACAGGATTTTAGCCCTTTCATTCTCAACAACTATTTCTGGGGTCTCCCACCTGGACTTAGGGGACTTAGCCTATATGCTGTGCAGATGTTCCTGTATACAGTTCAAGCCACTTAGTTGTGGCGTTCAGTATACGCTGTTCCTGCTTGCATTTTGCATCCTGCCACTATGTGGTGAACGGTTTCTGAGGTTTCTTTGCATAGTCTGCACCTTGGGTCTTGTGTGGTAGATTCCTGCTTCTATGGATCTGGTACTTAGTGCTTGCTCTTGTGCCACTATGATTAGGACCTCTGTGCTGTCTCAAAGTCCAGCCTATTCCAGCCATTGGTAGGATTTCTCCATGTCAGCCACCTCCATTATCTGTCGATGGTACATCCCATGCAGCAGCTTGTCTTGCCATGGCTCTTCATGTTGTTGTTCTTCCTTTGCGATCTGTTGTTGTTGCTGCCTTAGGCTTTCTCTCAGCATCTCATCTTTTGGTGCCATTTTTTCCCTTCCCCATGACAGCACCATACATGAGAGATGGTATCTGCTCCCAGGAACAGGAAACCTACAGCAGAGACAAAAGAAGGGGCGGCACCTCTCCCACTCAGTGTGGTTTCCTGTTCCTGAGAACACGGATGCCTGCGGCAAGCACGCACCTTCCGGAGAGATCCCCCTCTGTAAGAGCTGGTCCGGAGACCAAGGTCCGCAGTGTGGAGGGCAGTGGGGCGCGGTGGTGTGCACCTGTCATCCCGGTGTCTAGGGAGCTGCTATGTACGCACCTCTCCCTGTCCGAAGGCAGGGGTGGGGACGTGTCCTTCATGACGCTGGCACCGAGTTGATGGCAAGACTTTCGGGTCACTGTCATGGGTGTATCGCCACGAGGATCGTCGCGATTACACACTCTGACTTCTCACAGCTGAGTTGCTGTTTCTTTGTGTTTGGTAATGAGGGAGTTAATTTTACCTAGCTCTTTGCTAAGACTAGGTCCAGCCTCGCCCGGCTGCTTTTGATTATTTACTAATTAGCTTCCTTTATATTCCTGCCAGTCTGTGTGTTAGATGCCGGTGAAAGCATTCATGTAGTCTAGCAGACTGGATCGGTTCTGAGAATACTTAAGCTAAGAGCTCCTTAGTTGTTTTACTCTTATAGCTTATAGTTTATCTCTGAGACCTTAGGTGTTCCTACTGTGTGTGAGTGTTGAATGTAAGACTTTATTTACTTTATTTCTTGTCTTTCTTGTATGTCTTTCTGTTCATTAACCGTTACCTGTTCATTCCCTTTGGTGGTAATCAGGGTCCTTCTTAGGACTAGATTACAGTTGGCAGGGATTGATAGGAGACAGGGTTTACGCTGGTGGCCTGGACCTCTGTACCTTTAACAGTACCTCCAGGTAGAGGGATTAGTTAGGACCCCAGTTTAGGGTCAGCATAGACCCCGGTCACCCTCTAGCCGGAGACAGCGTATAACGGATTCCGTATTGACCCACTGGACATTCTGTCAGGTAATTCTATGTTATCATATATCTATGCGCATGTTATATAGTATGTTGCCCTTTTGATATAGATTACTGTCATCAAATATATATATCTGCTATATAGCGTGACAGTCACGCCGGAAGTGACGTCACACGCCGGGGAAGCGGTGTTCTGAGCACTTCCAGGGAAGTTGCTTCAGAGGCGCGCACACCGCTCCCACCAAACTAATACATAAGGGGGTGTGGGTGTGCGTTGATGCAGTGGCAGCAGCTTCTTTATAAGCATGATGGACCCCGCAGCAGAACCTCTTGTACCGATAGAGAAGACGAACCCACAGGCTACCGTGGTACCTCAGGGCTCTGATGGGTGAGAGCCTTTGTAAGGCAAACATATCAGTAATAATGTTTTTGTGTTTCTTTAGGGAAAAAAGGCCACACCTAAACAGAAAAACAGAGTATGTGCACTTTGTAGCAAAACCCTCCCTAGAACGTATGGGAAACGGATTTGTCGTTCATGTATCGACAAAACCGTCGCTGAGGAATTGCTATCCCTACTTCAGAGCATAAAGTCTATTATCAGGAATGAAGTAAAAACCACAGTAAAGGAACAAATGAGGCAGCATACTGCACTCAGTTCCGGGACCCCCCCCCCTCCTCCTACAGGTGTCCAAACCCCTGATATAGATTCTGAGGACAAATCTGGGGAAGTAGCTCCCTCTGATAACTCAGTGTTTGAGTCTTCAGATGAAGAATATGGCCACCCTTATTTTTTAACCGAGGATATCGGGAAGTTACTTAAACTTATCAGGTCTACTATGAAACACCTAGAGAACGGCGATCCATCCAGGATTCCATGTTCAGTAACCTGGAGGGGAAAAAGCGTAGGGTCTTTCCCTTTCATGATAACATGTTAAATTTGATTAAGAGAGAATGGAAAAAAAACGAACAAGAAAATGTTAGTTCCACAGACCCTAAAATGCAAATACCCAATTGATGAAGAAATCTGTGAGAAATGGGAGAAAGCTCCTAGGCTGGATGCTGCTATTGCTAGTACCTCTACGGGAATAGTACTTCCATTTGAGGACATGAGTGCCTTAAAAGATCCCCTCAAAAAAAAAAGCTGACGCCTCCCTAAAGTCAGCTTGGGAAGCATCGGCATGGTCATTTAAACCTGGGGTAGCTGCAACTTGTGCAGCTCGTGCTATGGTCAAGTGGCTGGAGGAATTAAGTAACCAAATAAAAGACAAATGTCCAAGAGAAAGACTACAGAAGGCAATACCTTCGTTACAGAAAGCAGCAGGATTTCTAGCTGATGCCTCTGTTGATTCCGTCCGATGTGCCGCCTGGGCATGTGCCCTATCAAACTCAGGTCGCAGAGCACTGTGGTTAAAAAACTGGGCCGCAGACTTTCAATCAAAAGTTAAGCTCTGTGCGGTCCCTTGTGAAGGACAGTACCTGTTTGGGAAAGCATTGGACGAGATCTTAGAGAAAGCGGCAGAAAAGAAAAAACGCTTCCCACCACCCCCTTCTCTAGACATTGTTGGGGTGACTCTCAGCTGCCCTTTTGGGGGTCAGGTAATAGAGGAGGTCGAAGCCGCTCAGATGACAGTTCCATGCGAGGCAAGCCCTGGAAAGAGAGGAAAGACAGAGGATTCCTCTTCAATCAGCCTTCCTCTAAACAAGATCCCAAGCACCAATGATGCCAAATTTCCTGTGGGGGGAAGACTTTGGTTTTTCACCCATCAGTGGTCAGCATTACCAGCCTCTCAGTGGGTAAGCAACCTGTTATCCGAGGGCCTACGACTAAATTTCGTCAACCTTCCGCCTCAGCGATTGATAGCGAGCCGTGTGGCCAAAAAAAATCAAACCACATTAGAGAAAGAAGTTTGTCTCCTTATACAGAAGGAAGGGCTGATAGAGGTACCAGGCCAAGAGATAAGGAACGGATTCTACAGCACCTTGTTTTTCACTCCGAAACCGGATGTTTCACTGAGGACAATCTTCAATTTAAAAGCACTGAATTGTTATATCCGAGTGGAAAAATTCAAGATGGAAACTCTAAAGTCAGCAGTAAGGCTACTGTATCCAGGTTGTTACATGGCAGTAATAGATCTGACAGATGCTTACTACCATGTACCAATCTGTGAGGAACATCAGCAGTACCTAATGGTAATGTTGGATATTGGGGAAGTTCCCACTCATTTACAATACCAATGTCTTCCCTTCGGGGTGACGGTAGCACCTCGGATTTTCATGAAGATAGTCTCTGAAATAGCATCCTTCGTGAGGAAAGAAGACATACTACTGGTACCCTACTTAGACGACTTTCTCGTTGTAGCAGACTGCAGGGAAGATTGTGTAGGGGCGGTCGCGAAAGTACTGGAAATTCTGACCAGGCTGGGCTGGATGATAAATGTAAAAAAATCAAAGCTAGTTCCAGCTCAGATGCAGGAATTCTGCGAGCTGCAAGCTATCTTGATAAATCCCCCATATACTACCTTTCTGGATGACAGAGTAATTCTAAAAACTGACTCGTCCTTCCTTCCGAAGGTCAATTCAAAATTTCACAGGGACCAAGAAATAATCTTCCCATCCTTTTGTGCCAACCCAGAATCCCAGGGAGAACAAACCTTCCATTGTCTAGATGTCAGATGTTGCCTACTTCAGTATCTAGAGGTATCAAAACATTGGCGGCAGTCATCAGCCCTTTTTGTCTCCTTCCAGGGGACAAACGGGAAAAATGGCCTTAAAATCAACTATTGCACGGTGGCTTCGTATGGCTATTTCACTTTCTCATTCTTCTTCAGGGCAAGTTCTCCCACTGGGTTTAACGGCTCAATCTACAAAGGCCATCGCCACATCCTGGGCTGAAAGGGCGAATGCGTCTGTTGAACAGATTTGCAAAGCAGCGGTATGGTCTTTACCCTCCACTTTCTTTCGTCATTATAGGCTAGATTTAGGACTCTCATATCTTGCCTTTGGGAGAAAAGTACTATCTGCTGTTGTCCCACACTAGGAGTCTCTTCTATTTTATCCTCTCATGTACGGTGCTGTCATGGGGATGGGAAAAAATGATAATTACTTACTGGTAATTTGATTTTCCAGAGCCATGACAGCACTGCGTTAATTCCCGCCCTATCTTGGTGATGGCTGTGTGATGCACAAAAAATAAAAAAAGAAGGTTGTGTGTATGTACAGTATATGTGTGTGTATATATATGTTTCGTTAAAAATAAATTTAATATACATATGTGAACTAATAAGGCAGTTACCTGGCTTACTCTGAAACACACTGAGTGGGAGAGGTACTGCCCCCTTCTTTTGTCTCTGCTGAAGGTTTCCTGTTCCTGGGGGGGGGGCGGATACCATCTCGCATGTATGGTGCTGTCATGGCTCTGAAAAATCAAATTACCGGTAAGTAATTATCATTTTTCTCATGTCACATGTAATGAATATCTCCTGCAGTATTGCTAATGCTGATTCCAGTGTCAGTAAATGAGAGGAGAATTAGCGTTATGGAAGATGAGTCTATGAGGAACGTATTCAGCTGCCGACTCCGAGGGAGAAACTGCTTGTTTTCTGTGGCCTAAATATATAGGTTTTATTAGTAGATATCAGGGAAGAATGCAGTATGTTGTAAAATAGTAAAAATACCATTGCTGCTTGGGTCCCCACCAGTCTCTGTATTTCTTGGTCATTCCCAACGATCTTGTGATTCCTACAGCCTACCAGTTACTGAAGCAGTGAGTAACATAGCCAGTGTTTGAGAGCATGGAGGAGATGTGTTAGTCAGCAATTCAACTTATGTTCCAGTCCATAAAAGACTAGAGAATACAATATCTACACGTTCTATCTCCTCATATGTTTCCCTTATTATCTCCAGTAATTGTATTATCACAGGATTCTTATGATGTTACATTGGCTCATCTTCTTCTCATTCAGGTCTCTACAATATCGTATCCACTCAGTGAAGATCATCTATATAAGAGAATTTTCCTGATTTACTCATCAAAGATGGATATGACAGAGACAAGATGACAGAGAGGATATTACACCTCACCCTAGAGATCCTCTTCCGGCTTACTGGAGAGGTGAGAGATTCTGATGACGTCACATTACATCATTCTTATCTATGGGAATAACAGATGGACAGAACTGGAGAGGTGAGGACTCTGGAAATGTCTGTGGTGAGATTTATTAATGTGTCTCTCCATAACCAGGATTACACAGTAGTGAAGAAGACCTCTAGTGAGCGCTGTCAGGACCCTGTGTCTGAGGGATGGGGAAGACCCCTGAGCCCAATCACAGGACCTCCTCCTAACCCACTGATACATGATGACATCAATGACCAGAAGCTCCTAGAACTCACCTACAAGATGATCGAGCTGCTGACTGGAGAGGTGACACTGCTGGGAATGCTGGGACATTACACAGTAACGCTATGAAGGGATCAGGGTGATGACGGTATCATTGTATGTGTTAGGTTCCTATAAGGAGTCAGAATGTCGCTGTCTATTTCTCCATGGAGGAGTGGGAGTATTTAGAAGGACACAAAGATCTGTACAAGGACATCATGATGGAGGTTCCTCAACCCTTCATATTACGAGGTAATAGACAGGACTAAATACACACGGCCTATAATTATCTATATGTAAAGAATGAATTCATTTCCTGTATGTGTTTCCTCCAGATCTATCCAGTAAGAGGATAACACCAGAGAGATGTCCCCGTCCCCTTCTTCCACAGGACTGTAAACAAGAAGATCCCAATGTTCCTCAGGATCATCAGGTAGATGGAGAGAAGGTGTCATGAGATCTCCCCTATGATGTGTAGACGGCTGTGAAGGTCTTGTGCTCAGTCTTGTTTTATTCCCCAGTATTATATGTTTTATACTTGTGTAATGAGAACGGTGGAGATGGCAGGATTAGAGCTGATCATAGAAGTGACTTCTCCATCTGTCTGTGACTTTTACAATATTTGTTTCAGGGTGAAGATCTAACCCATATTAATACTACAGAGACATATGTGAGGGGTGATGAGCGGTGTAAAGAGGAGATTCCTACATATGACTACCCAGGTGAGTAGTAACCACTAAATTCAGAGAAGTCACAGATTCTTCTCAGTCATCGGCTGTGGCTGCTTTATTGATTGTCTATTCTGGTTGTATCACAATCGTGCGATCACCATTTTGCCTCTAGACCACAACATTCTCCTCCATTTGGAAATGTTGAAATTACTTTGTGGAATTGTTAAATCCTTTTCTATAGAACTTACAACCTGGAGTATCCACCTACCCCTGGGATTAGAAGATGCTGACCTTTACCTGCCTAGATCTGTAAACTAGAAAACGAATTGACTTAGAATGTGCTGACAAGTTAGAAAATCACTTGAAAAAAAAAAACCAACCCGAATCATGTTCTCTGGGGTCTCAACTACCCCCGCAAGAAATTCCAACTCTGGGGGTGCTATACCCTTATTCCTCAGTGCCATTAAAACGCTGTGTTGTGGTTTAAGTACCCTTAACTGCCACCATTAAAAGTATTGGCAGGTGTTAAGGGGTTAAATATGCAGTCAGGGCCAAGTGTGAATTTCTGTACAATAACAACAGAGTTTCCCTTTATCCTGACTTTTTAATTGTATTAAAACTAACTAACTTCAAGGATTGTGATAAACTACATAAAAACCATTACACCTGTGCCATGATATATCTCTAAGCTGTGCGTGGCTGATGGCTGTAATATACATTTATTTACGCCTGCAGGAGATGTGTTGGCATGGCTCGAGCCCTGGTTTCATGGATTCACTTCACATCATAAATCCCATTATGTTTTCAATCCTAAGGAATTCAGATTACTGCACAATCTCTCCTGAAATGAGGGCACTAATGCTTTCTCTCTTATCTTTGACTAGCTAATATTTCTTTTTTAATCTCATCTGACAGAAAATATTGGTCCTTACGATAGATTAGTTTTCCATGTATCAACAAGCCTCATACTGTAACTACTCCAGAGAGGTTTCACCACTAGTTACTCATTTTTTACTGATGAAGATTGTTGAGTTTGATCATTTCAGTAGATGTTATTGTCTATAGTCACAGTTTTTGACTACAGTAGTTAGTTCCCAAAATACTCTGATAACCAGCTCCTGCTGACAGTTTTGTGCTCCTAATCAGACCCCATTTTTCATATCAGACATGTCACTTTATATGGTGATAATTTTAGAATTCTACACAAAATATAAGCCCCAATTTTTTCACTTTCACAAAGGGTAATAGCAAACAGATGGACCTCACAAATTATTTTACAACTTCTTTTGTATCCGACAATATCCTTTATACGGTTGTACATTATGTCTGGTACATTTCAGGGTTGAGAAGGGAAGGAGCGCCATTTAGTTATTTAAATACAGATCTTACTAAAATAGCTTGCAGGCACAATGTATTAGGAGCAGTGTTTGTGGCCACCTGGCAGCTTAGAAGATGGCCACCACTAACAGGCTTGGCGCTATCTACTTCATTTTCCTCATCCCAGGGATTGTCTTGCTCATCACCCTTAAACACTTCTACATGGATTTGGACTTACATAGAGATCCCCCTGGCTTGGGCCACAGTGTTGCCTGCTGTTTGGTGGTGTGAAATAGGAAGAACAATAGTCAGGTAACCGGGTCAGAACCAGTAAGAGGAAATACTAAATCAGAAGACATAAGAGTAGTCAGCACACAGGCTGGGATCAAAACAGGAAATAAATACACAAGCCGTGAGCTGAACATAGAAGACTGAACCAGAGGAGAACAAGGCTGTATCTGGCAGCTTCCTTCATTGTGCTTCAAGCTTTCAAAGAATATTGTGCTATCCAATTGGCTGAATAAGGGAGCAGATTACTTCAGCTGGACAGCACACACACCCATACTGCCAGACAGGATGGTACTACAGGTCCCAGGAACCCTAATTTTAGTGGCTGTATCTAGCCTATGTCGTCCAGAGCTTCTGGTTGGACCATCTACTCTATTACCAGCCCCGCCTGCCATATGAATAAGGACATGCCTGATGATGTCATAGGAGCAAATCCCAGAAGAGATGTGACACACCATCTGCAGAAGCCCTATTATGACAAAATTTCAGAAAATCAGCACTGTAGAAATCCCCATAAAATGACTCAATTTTGGAAATATAACCCCCAGAGAGCTATTCTTTTGGATAGTGGCTATTTTTGATTCCACAGGCACTTTCCGGAAATTAGCACACAGTGGATGTGGGAGAAAAAAAATGCAAATAAGGCATTTTATTACCCAACACATAGTGCCCTGATTGTGCTCCAGGAGACACACACAGCATACATTAAGTGGGTTCTTCTCACTATAGTAATGCCAAATACATTTGGTTTGGGCACACTGAAAGGCTCAGAAGTGAGGGGGAAATTTGACTTTGGGAGAGTAGTTATTGCTGGATTGCTTTATGGAAGCCATGTTACTTTTCAAGAGCCTTTGAGCCACTAATAATGTGGAAACCTCTGTTTTTCCACTGACAGATGATGTACTTGAGTGGGGACTTATTTTTTGTTAGATGAATAGAAGTTTTTATTGGTATTATGTTCGTCAACATAACGTTTCTTTTTGGCTTTTTATTCCATATTTGGGAGGCAGAATTAACTAACAGTTGAACACCTCGCACCACTGGTTCATCCTATGAGAGTTTCTATTAGACTGTGAACTATCATTGTCTTGGTGAAGAATTCAATATTTTTACATACCTTGCCATTTTTACAGACAGTTTAAGTAGAAATGTTAAAAGACATTCAAAGATATTTTATTGAAAAATAATAATTGGTTTTATTTTTGGCAGATGACTCTAGAAGGAGATCAGAGGAACAGTTGACATCTTCTATTTTTAAATCAGATGATTTTGCGATCTCACTGGATGCAATTGAAGTGAATGCCATTACTCCACATATACCATCATCTCTTCACAGCAAAGATCTCTCATCGGAACCTTTGAAACAGGTCCTGCCTTCTGATTCATTAGTGACAACTAAGGAAAATCAGGGTCACAAAATAAGCACTAAAAACAAAAATACTCCTAAATCAAAGAAGCCATTCTCATGTTCAGAATATGGAAACAGTTTTCCCATTGAAAAGTCTTTTCTTAAGCATCCAAAAATTCACACAGTGGAGAAAAGATTTTCTTGTTCCAAATGTGGAAAATGTTTTAAACACAAATCAAATCTTGTTAGACACCAAAGAACCCACACAGGAGAGAAGCCTTTTTCATGTTCAGAATGTGGGAAATGTTTTAACTTTAAAGGGAATCTTGTTAGTCACCAGAGAACTCACACAGGGGAGAAGCCTTTTTCTGTTCAGAATGTGGGAAATGTTTTTAACCAGAAATCAAATCTTGTTACTCACCAAAGAACCCACACAGGGGAGAAGGTTTTTTCATGTTCAGAATCTGGGAAATATTATAAACAGAAATCAGATTTGGATAGGCACCAGAGAACCCACTCAGGGAGAAACCTTTTTCCTGTCCAGAATGTGGGAAATATTTTAAGCAGAAATGCAGTCTTGTTATACACCAGAGAACCCACACAGGGGAGAAGCCTTTTTCCTGTTCAGAATGTGGGAAATGTTTTAACTTTAATGGGAATCTTGTTAAACACCAAAGAACCCACACAGGGAGAAGCCTTTTTCATGTTCGGAATGTGGGAAATGTTTTGTAAGGAAATCATATCTTCTTAGTCACCAAAAAATTCACACAGGGGAGAAGCCTTTTTCATCTTCATAATGTATGAAATGTTTTACACTAAAATCAACTCTTTAACATGAGAAAAGTCACAAAGGGGGTGAAGCCTTTTTTTCATGTTCAGGATGTTGGAAATGTTTTAGCCAAAAAAAATGTATTTCTTAAAGGGGTTGTCCATTACTAGGACAACCCCTTGTCATTCCTCATGTTCGGCCTATTTCAAATAAAAATATTCATGCTCAATTCATGCCAGTGTCGTTTCAGTGGTCTTGGCACTCGCATTCTCGGGGCTCATATGAGGTTGTGGTCAAATCAGCGCTGGCTTCACTGTTCCTGCCTTTGGATGTATAGAACATCAACAGGAAGCCAGGGCTGCGGCTGCTCTCTGACTTACTCTTATTGTTTCATATGCCCAAAAGTGGAGACAGCGAACCAAGTTTAAGAACGCAATTGCTTTCAAAACGCATTTGGTATTCTATTAGTCTTTTCCCTATGTTCCCTATGATCTTTAAATACATTTTTCTACATGTTTCTACCAAGAAAGGGAAAAAAAAAGACTTTTTGATGTGACTATATTTTAACTTTGGAAAAAAATAAAAAATTCATAATTTTAAACGTCTTGGATTTGTAGAGTAGAAGTTGGGTCAATCTTTCCTTTTCCAGTGAGAAGGGGTTGTCCAAGTAGTGGATATCCCTTTTAAACATCAAAAATCCCACACAGAGAGAAACCATTATCATACCTACAGTAGAGTGTGAAAAATAAATGACTAGAAAATCGTATTTTGTTGACCATCAAAACTAACTCAGACTGGGAGACACTGCATATGTTATTGACAAATTGCACAAAAACATAACAAGATGGTCATATAATTAAATGAGAGAGGATAATTAATAGGGATAAGCAAATGTGCTTGGGATACTCTGATATCACTTGAGTATCTGGGTGCTTGGAAGTACTCTGTGAGCATTAGCCGTTGCTCGGATTTGAAGTTCGAATCCCCACTCCACATGTTTGGTCTCTGTCACACAACCAATACACATGCAGGGATTGCCTGACAGTCACTTTAATGCCATAGCCATCTCAGTAGTGGCATTACTGAGATTGGCTGGCTGTATTATATAATCGAGTTATAAATCAACAGGCACCGCCATGCTCGGCACAATGACGCCAGTGCATAGCTCAGGGACAGTTCTTATGGGAGAAAGAGAGTGGTTGTAGAGGCCTGTGTGTGCACAGTATAACAAATCAGAGTCCTGTAGTGTTGATACTGGTGCTGAAGCTAAACCGTCATATTACATTATGGTGATATTAAACTAAAACAAAATGCTTTGACTGCTGCAGGTGACCAATTTTTTTATTTTTAAATCAAACTAAATTTGGTTTCCAGAGACTTAGCAATTAGAAAATTTATAACTCGTGACGTAAGGGACAGAGAAGTGTAGGTGCTAATGATGGTGTTTGTAGATGCCAATGACGTGGAATAGATGTGACAATGCCTGTTGCTGGAGCACAAGGACCGCGCCCATCCACATCACATAGGTTCCTGTCCCACTTTGCAGGAAGGTAAGGTACACCACTTCTGAAGACAGAACAGTGCAAAGATGGGGTTGGTTGGATAGCAGATAATGCTTCTAGCATGATGATCCTCCTTCCATTTTGAGTCCCAGGAGATTAGAGATCCCACAGTAGGACACTCCGTGAAGCTCTTTACAACATAATTTCTGATTGTGACCTTTCAACCTGCATATTCCAAGAGGGACAAGAGGACATTCTGTTTAATGATGCAAAGAACTTAGAGCATCCACATTTTGTCTAAAGAGCAAGATGATGATGAGTCACAGTTGTCGACAAGTCAGGTTATTGTTAAGTCACCAAGTCAGGAGGACCAAGATGCAGCGATGGAAGACGAGGTGGTGGATGACGAAGTCACTGACCCTAGGTGGCATGCAAAGTGAGGCCAGTAGCGCTGTGGGGGATAGATCGACTGCACAGAAACAGGCAGAAAGAGGCAGTGGGGTGACCAGAGGGAGAAAGCAGGCAACCGTTCCGTAGAGTTCTGACACATGAATTTCTCCATCAAAGAGTATAGATCGGTCTCACAGAAAGAGGCAGTGGGGTGACCAGAGGGAGAAGGCAGGCAACCGTTCCGTAGAGTTCCGACATGTAAATTTCTTCATCAAAGAGTTTGGAGTTCCCCAGTCTGGGACTTTTTAAAGAGAGTCCTAACCACTAAGAGCCTAACCACCGTTAGCCTGAGTCTATGATTGGTGCAATTGGTTGACACCACTGCCTCTTCTCCTATGCTAGTTGCTTAACAATCCCCGTTTGTGACACTGGCGCAGATGCCTCCCGCCCTGCACCTGTCCTTGCACATTATGATGCTCCATCATTAGGAAATTCCAAATCGTCCCAGCACAGCGCTCAGCCAGATTTGCCAGAGCCTCTGATCAAGGTACGCTGTGTCAGTGCCCATTTCCGCAAGACTGCTACAGTTGCTGCCACTCTGGCAGTGCTGCAGCAGCGCATGCAAGTGCAGGTCACCGACTGGTATATGATGTGACCACATGCTAAAACTCCACGCTGCACATACTGGTAAGGATTTGTTAGAAGCAGAGGCCAGTTGTGCAATACCACCTCCAACAGTACCAAATGGTGTCTTTGGTACTATGCCTAAAGCGTGGGCATGGATGTCTGTCATTTGTGCGGTTCTCCAAGACAAAGGAGTCCACAAAGATGGTGAGTGGCGGTGACGCCATAATCCGTGCAACGATCTTACTTCTGTGCCTACTTAAACAGTCACTGAAATTAAACATGAAGCTATGCAAGTGGACCAGGTTGAGATGGAGGAAGACATGAGACAGGGAGATACTACCTAGCCCACCCTCATTTCATCTGCTCAGCCCAGATTGTTATCTAATGAAGAGGAAGAACAGGATGTGGTTGCTAGCACAGCATAGGATAGTACCCACATAAGCTTCGACCTATCTCTACTATGTGGATAGGCTGAGGAGATGGAGATGGAGAGTAGTCATCATGGTAGAGACAGGGAAGTGTTGGCTGTAGGAAGCTTGGCACATATGGCCGATTTTATATAGCGCTGCCTTTCCTGTGACCCTCGCGTTATATTTACCTTGGCCAAAAAAAGAGTACTGGTTGTTCTCCCTGCTAGACCCACGCTTCAAGGAGAACTTTTCATCTCTCCTTCCTGAAGCGGAAAGGTCTTCTAAAATGCTGCTATACAGAAGGCAATTGTGGAAAATATGTTGAAAAAATTCCCATCAAACAACACGAGCAGCTGGGGGCAAGCTTCCTTGTCCACCAAGGAAGAGAGGCGAGAGAGACACAGCAGAGGCAGGGGTACATTGTCAAAGACTGAACCCATAAAAAATATCCATAGAAGACAATATGTATAATTGTAGTAATATTTTATTGAGAATAAATACAATGACACAAAATCTCCATATACATAATTAAAAAAATACTATTTTATTACATAAAATGATTAAAATCAAGAAGAACTGTATGTGCGAGGGCAAAAAGAGCCACACTAATTGGTGAAAAAGAAAATATATGTTTATATATTTATATATAGTCAAAATTTGATAATATAGAGGTCAACTAATATGCATAAAAATCATGTAAAAAATGATAAATTATATACATGAAAAAATTCATACAAAAATTGAAAATTGAAATAGTTTGTACAAAAAAATGAGAAAATATATAACATCAAATTTCATAATAAATATTGATAGTGCATGCAATTATTATTGATCAGTGTCAAAAAAATATATATCAGTGTCAAAAGAATATATATATATGTCCACACAATAATATAATCTCCAATTACAATAAAGTGCATAAGTGCACAAAGTAATGAATGCACAGCCTTGCAATGATAGAGGTGATAATTTACCCAAGGTAACACATCCTCATAAGTGCAGACCTCTATTAATACCAAACAGTGATAAGACTCATGATAAAATAATACCAACCAGAATGGTGCTCAACTGCCCCCGCACACACCACTCCAACGCACGTTTCGCTTTCCGCTTCGTCAGGGAGTGATGTGGGCAGGAACCAGAGGTGTTTTATAGCCACAATTAGTGTTGAGCGATACTGCTCGATATCTAAAAATATCGGATCGGAATGGTATCGCCGATATCACTAAATATCGTCGATATCCGATTCCGATACCGGAAGTCCCATGTAAGTCTATGGGAACCAAATATCGACATTAAAAAAAACCATTCTTGCCTTGTTGGTTAATTGTACATGAAGGAAAACAACAAAGACTAATGTAGAATGTATTGGGGGAGGTTGAGGAGACAATAAAGGCATACATGTTTAACCCAATGCATTGGAATAGCATTAATATATATTTTTTTGGAAATCCGTTTGGATTGACTAACAAATTGACAATGTTGTTAACCTTTTTTCTATTTTGGCAAATATGTATGTTTCACAACTTCCATGCTCTTCACCTTTTTAACTTTTGCCAGTGCCACACTTTCTCCTTCATAATCTTCAGCAGCATCATCTTTCTCATCAAATTATTCTTCATCTTCACCTTCTTAATCTTCTTCTTAAACTTCTTGCTATTCATGTTTTTGTTTACATTACTCATATTGTTATTATTAAACTAATTAATCTTCTTCATATTCAAATTCTTCATCTTCTTCCTCTTCATCTTCTTCATAATATTCTTATTTGTGACAGAGATTCCTGTACTTGTAATCTGTAAAAGTATGAATTGTTCATCCTTCCGTTCTTGCTGTCACAAAAGATTTAAATTACAACAGTATTTGTCCGTGTTCAGTTTAGCCTGCAGCAGCAGGCATTTTCCAGGGGCACCACGAGGAGGAACGGACTCACCCCCATACACTGCTTAGTCTTCTTCTGCTTAGAATTTAGAGCATATATTTTGCTCTTCATTTTGGTCTTATACTTCATGTTCTTCTGCGTTTTGATCTTCTGCTTATTGTTCTTCTGTCTCTTGTTCTGTATCTTGTAGTTTGTCTTAACCTTCTTTGTCCTGTTGGTGATCTTCTTCTGGGTAATCTTTTATTTTTTCTTTGTGATGGTGTTCAGGCTGGTTGGCTTCATGCTCGTCGTCCTTGTTGTCATCATCTTCTTCTGGGTGGTCTTTAAGGTCGTCTAATTTCCGAGAACCAGCTGACGTTACTGGAACCCTGACTGTTATCAGATGGAGCAAGAGACAATGGAAGTAACGAGAACCAGCTGACTGTGCTGGAACCCGGAGGGGCAGCAGAAGGAAAAGAGGCAATGTCACAACCGAGTACCAGCTGACGTTACTGTGACACAGTTACTAAGCAGGAGGTACCTGTGCTCCAAAGCACTACCAAGGACCAGCAGACGTTGGTGGAACTCGGATACGGAGATGGAGGCACCTAGGCCAAAGGCACTGGGGAGAACCAGTTGACGGTACTGGACCCCGGACGGGTAGCAGAAGGAAAAGAGGCAATGTCACAACCGAGTACCAGCTGACGTTACTGTGACACGGTTACTAAGCAGGAGGTACCTGTGCTCCAAAGCACTACCAAGGACCAGCAGACGTTGGTGGAACTCGGATACGGAGATGGAGGCACCTAGGCCAAAGGCACTGGGGAGAACCAGTTGACGGTACTGGACCCCGGACGGGTAGCAGAAGGAAAAGAGGCAATGTCACAACCGAGTACCAGCTGACGTTACTGTGACACGGTTACTAAGCAGGAGGTACCTGTGCTCCAAAGCACTACCAAGGACCAGCAAACGTTGGTGGAACTCGGATACGGAGATGGAGGCACCTAGGCCAAAGGCACTGGGGAGAACCAGTTGACGGTACTGGACCCCGGACGGGTAGCAGAAGGAAAAGAGGCAATGTCAACCGAGTACCAGCTGACGTTACTGTGACACGGTTACTAAGCAGGAGGTACCTGTGCTCCAAAGCACTACCAAGGACCAGCAGACGTTGGTGGAACTCGGATACGGAGATGGAGGCACCTAGGCCAAAGGCACTGGGGAGAACCAGTTGACGGTACTGGACCCCGGACGGGTAGCAGAAGGAAAAGAGGCAATGTCACAACCGAGTACCAGCTGACGTTACTGTGACACGGTTACTAAGCAGGAGGTACCTGTGCTCCAAAGCACTACCAAGGACCAGCAGACGTTGGTGGAACTCGGATACGGAGATGGAGGCACCTAGGCCAAAGGCACTGGGGAGAACCAGTTGACGGTACTGGACCCCGGACGGGTAGCAGAACGCACCCATGAAAATGTAAGTTGACAGGACGCAAGCCGTCCGCAGTTACCGAATCACACAGTCCTACAGTGGGTGCTTGTCCTATTGTCACAATGGAAACAGCCTTTATTTACATATCCCACAGCACACATAGGAATCACCTAAACTGCAGGCACCATAGAGTCGGCTAACCCGAATGCAACACGACAGCACAACTTATTGGAGGATAATTGACGTTCACACTGCCAGGAAACAGCTGTCGTGCTGTAACCAGGCTGGCCAGGAGTCAGTACCCCTGCCAATTACTTACGAGCAACAAATGGCGGTGTTGTAGCCCAGGGAGTAGAGTTCAGGTGGTAGAAAGATGAACATAACAGGAGACATGGAAAACGTTGCCAAACAGTTATTTAATCTGAAAACGGACAGGCAAATTCAGGTGAGATCCATGCCTTGTTCATTTTCAGAAAAGTAAGCCGGTCTACATTCTCTGAGGATAGTCGCATGCGACGGTCTGTTACTACACCACCTGCAGCACTAAAGACGCGCTCAGATAATACACTGGCAGCAGGGCAAGCCAGCACCTCCAATGCATACTGGCTAAGCTCTGGCCATGTATCCAACTTAGAGACCCAAAATTTGAAAGGGGAAGAGGCATCTGGGAGTACACTTAGAGGGAAAGCCAAGTAGTCTGTCACCATCTTACGGAAACGTTTCTTCCTGGTGACTGGAGCCGTCTCGGATGGTGTAGACCTTGCTGGCGCTGTCACAAAACTTCGCCACATTTCTAACATACAGCTCTTGCCCTGTGCAGAGGCGCTGCTTCTGCTCCCTCTTGTTGTAGAGGTGTCTACACTGCCTCGACGCACAGAGCTGCTTTGTAAAGCAGTAGCAGCAGCAGCAGCTCTCTCGGCTGGAATGTACAACAGTATGGATTGCACCAGTGTGTCTTGGTACTCCTGCATTTTACGGTCCCGGTTCACCGGTGTGATGAGGGTTTGTAAGTTGTCCCGGTAGCGAGGGTCTAGGAGGGTGTACACCCAATAATCTGACGTGGTGAGAATGTGGGCGATGCGGCGGTCGTTTCTCAGGCACTGAAGCATGAAATCAACCATGTGCTGCAGACTCCCAACTGGCCAACAAAGGCTGTCCTCTGGAAGAGGCGTCATCTCTGCCTCCTCTGCATCACCCCACCCTCGCTCTACATACTGACTAGAGCGTTGTGTACCTCCCTCTGTAGGTATTTCTTCCTCCTCCATTGACTCCTCCTCCTCACAAAGTGAGCCCTGCCCAGCCCTTTGTGAGGAACCACGTTGCGCTGACTGTCCTGAAGGTAATTGAATTTGTGACTCCTCATCCTCCACCTCTTCCAAAACCTCTTCCTTTAGTGCTTTCAGTGATTTCTGAAGCAGGCAGATAAGGGGGACAGTCATGCTGACTAGTGCATCATCTGCACTCGCCATCCGCGTTGAGACATCAAACGCACGCAAAACGTCGCAGATGTCCTTCATAGAGGCCCACTCACTAGTGGTGAAGTGTGAACGGCGCAAATTGCGAGTTGATTGCGCCTGTTGCAGCTGATACTCCATTACTGCTGGCTGCTGCTCACACAACCGCTCCAACATATGTAACGTGGAATTCCACCTGGTGGGTACGTCACATATGATGCGATGTTCAGGAAGGCGAAATCTGACTTGCAGAGCTGCAATGCGCGATCTGGCCATGCTGGAACAACGTCGCAAGTGAGCGCACTCTAGGCGTACCTTGTGCAGCAGTGCATCAAGATCCGGATAGTCCCTCAAAAAACTCTGCACGACCAAGTTGAGCACATGTGCCAGACATGGTATGTGAGTGAGGTTGCCAAGGCCCAGAGCTGCCACCAGATTTCGGCCATTGTCACACACTACCAAGCCTGGCTGGAGATTAGCTGACAAAAACCACACGTCGCTCTCCTGATTGATGGCATCCCAGAGCTCCTGCGCTGTGTGGCTTCGATTCCCCATGGAAATTAATTTCAGAACGGCCTGTTGACGTTTGGCCACGGCTGTGCTCATATCGGTCGCAACAGGTAAGCGTTCACGGGTCCATGTGGAGGTATACCGTGACGGCTCGTGCAGCGATGATTCTGAGGAATTGGAGTAGGAGGAGGAATCAATGTGTACAGACTGGATTCCTGCAATCCTTGGAGTTGGCAGAACACGTACAGCGCCACTGGCAAGATCTGTACCCGGCTCCACAACATTGACCCAATGGGCAGTGAGGGAAAGGTATCGTCCCTGGCCATGGGTACTGGTCCACGCATCGGTGGTCAGGTGGACCCTGCTACTGACGGCGTTTAGTAGCGCATGTTTAATGTTTCCCTCGACATGTTTTTGCAGAGCAGGGACGGCTTGCCTGCTGAAATAAAATCGGCTTGGCACATTATATTGTGGGACTGCCAATGCCATAAAGTTCCTGAAACTGTCAGTCTCCACCAGCCTGAATGACAGCATTTCAAGGGACAGGAGTTTTGCAATGCCAGCATTCAGAGCCTGTGCTCGTGGATGGTTTGCCGAGTATGGCCGTCTTTTATCCCATGCCTGTGGTACCGATGGCTGTTTTGTGGTCTGGGAGTGTGACGATGACTGTGAACTTGCTGCTGTGGGTGGAATAACAGTTTGTCTATGGACAACAGTGACCGAGGTTCTTCCATGGAGATCCTGTGAGGAAGCCGAACCAGGTGTGTGTGAGCTGGAGGTAGAGGCTCCAACACAACCTGAAGATGTAGGTGCTGCTGTAGGTTGGCCTACATCTCCAGTGTGTCTTTGTAACTCAGCTACGTGCTTTGTCCGTACATGTTTCCACATATTTGTGGTATTCAGGTTACTGATATTTTTACCTCTTTTAACTTTTTGCTTACACAGCTTGCATTGAACATAGCAAATATCATCTACAAGTCTGTCAAAAAAGGACCACGCAGTGCAAGTCATGGGAGCGCCAATTTTGACATTTCTAAGAGAACTGCTCCCAACAGGTGCCAAACTGGAGGCTACAGGCAAGCGAGTCTGCAGCCTACCTCTCCCTCCTCTTTGTACCGTTGGGACAATCTCTTCCTCAGAGCTGCTCCCCACCACCTTCCTGTTGCTCACGCCATGTTGGGTCTCGGACTTCATCATCTCCACTACCCTCTTCCAACACCTGCTGCTGTTGGATGGTCTGGGCAGCACCATGCTCCACAAAACCTGGCACCTGAGTCTCATCATCATCATAAGATGCGTTCTGCGGTGTGCTGTCCATCGGCACTGGCTCACCCGCCTCTTCAGATTGAGAGAGACACAGCTGTTGCGCATCACTGCATACTCCCTCTTCTTCAAATTGCAGAATGCTGCTTGCCTGTGCCCGTGTTTGCGAGCCAACAGATTCTGAGAACAGAAGCAGAGAGTCAGCTGGCTCCTGTACAGAACTCCCTGACTGCCTGGGCAATTTGACAGGCGGTGAACAGACAGATGGTTGCTCAACAGTGTTGTGTTCCTGAGAGGAGGTGGAAGGAATTGAAGTCGATGCATTGGCTGCCATCCAACCAACAACGGCTTCAATTTGTTCTTCCCGCAGCAGGGGGCACGCCGAGCTCCTACCAAAGTGCGCATAAAGGAACGCTCATGGGTAAAACTGGTGGATGCTGTGTCACTGAGGGCGGCAGCAGCCACAGAATCCCCACGTCCTCTCCCTGCTGAAACTCCACGGCCACGACCACGTGCCTTACTCCCTGCCTTCTTCATCTTGGTAGATTGATAAAGAAAGTCAGAAAAGTTATAAGGCCTAAGTGTGGTTATTACGCAGAGACTGAAGTGAACACTGAAACACAACTGTTCACAATCTGTGAAAGGCTACTCCTTTGTCTACTTCTATAGTGTTTGCAACCAATGTATTGGATACGGATGGAAGCGCGTCACACTAATAGATTATATTTATTTTAAATGGAATGGAGCAGAACCAATTGGAGAGAAATGAAAAGGATGAGGCACTGAGACACGCTCAGCAGAGTACAAGCAGCAGTGCTTGAACAAGTAACTGGAGCGTGATGTGCACTCAAAAAATAAAAAACACAGACTGAAGTGAACACTGAAACACAACTGTTCACAATCTGTGAAAGGCTACTCCTTTGTCTACTTCTATAGTGTTTGCAACCAATGTATTGGATACGGATGGAAGCGCGTCACACTAATAGATTATGTTTATTTTAAATGGAATGGAGCAGAACCAATTGGAGAGAAATGAAAAGGATGAGGCACTGAGACACGCTCAGCAGAGTACAAGCAGCAGTGCTTGAACAAGTAACTGGAGCGTGATGTGCACTCAAAAAATAAAAAACACAGACTGAAGTGAACACTGAAACACAACTGTTCACAATCTGTGAAAGGCTACTCCTTTGTCTACTTCTATAGTGTTTGCAACCAATGTATTGGATACGGATGGAAGCGCGTCACACTAATAGATTATATTTATTTTAAATGGAATGGAGCAGAACTAATTGGAGAGAAATGAAAAGGATGAGGCACTGAGACACGCTCAGCAGAGTACAAGCAGCAGTGCTTGAACAAGTAACTGGAGCGTGATGTGCACTCAAAAAATAAAAACACAGACTGAAGTGAACACTGAAACACAACTGTTCACAATCTGTGAAAGGCTACTCCTTTGTCTACTTCTATAGTGTTTGCAACCAATGTATTGGATACGGATGGAAGCGCGTCATACTAATAGTTAAATTGCATGGAGCAGCAAGAATTACACTGAAGAAAAAAAAAAGAGTCTGTGAGTGACATGTGCAGATGCCTACAGACAGCGTTGCATGCAAAGCAAACTGCAGCGTCACCTGCACTCTCACACACCTTGCAGAGCTGTTAAAACAACACTGCAGGCAAAAGGAAGCTTTACACAGCGGTTGGTGCTAGCCTGCCTACAGCACAGTACACTAAATCGCAATCTCTAACTGTCCCTCAGAGTCAGCACAGCAGCGTTCTGTCCCTTACTGAATTCACAGCACAGTGACGCTAAAATGGCGGCGGCGCCTTTTATAGTGCATTCTGACATCATTTCAGCATCCAATCACAGCCATGCCATTAGTTAACATGACCGCAGCAGTACAGGATGTGCCCACACTTCTTAGGATTCCTCATTGGCTGACTAAAATCACATTGCCTCTCAAAGAATTATGGGAACTTCCGATTCCGGTATACGATATATGGAAAATATCGGAACTAAGTATCGAAAGGCCGAAACAGCTAATATCGGCCGATACCCGATACTTGCGGTATCGTATCGCTCAACACTAGCCACAATACAGCTGAAATAACTAACAATCAAGGGCGCCATAGTTACATGGCGCCGCTGCAGCGCACACCGCTGCCACTATCCCGGAAGTCGGAACCCGGAAGGGCGTCATCGAGTGCGGCCCGAAGGACACACTCAGAGACACAACATCCGAGCAATCAACCATAGGATAAAGTGGGCGCATGCGCTGTGCGGCGCACAATGTCCTAGCAGCCATATTGGGTTAGGGAATAAAGGTGTATGAATCATAAAGACAAAAGGCCAAAAACCGGACATATGTATAATATCCAACAAAGAGCCCTTACCTTCAATAAATAGAGAAAAATAAGAAAACATAAGATATAAGACTCATTCTAGCATTGTAATAGAAAAATATATTATATCACTGCAGTAACCGCATTATATATATATACACGCCCACCGAAAGAAGGCTATACGCTGAAACGTACGTAGGGACCCTGGCAGCACACTCTGTATAGGTAATATATGCCTCTCTCATACTTTTATATCGCACTATAGCACCTTAGCACTTTGGCTAATACTCATTAATTCTTTTCATATAATCCCTTCACAGCCACTATCTTTTTTTTGTCCTTGTTTTTGGTATTATCACTTTTACTAATTTACTGTGCATGTGATATTTTTCAATTATGGATGTAATTGCACTATAGCACTTTCCCAAGTTTTTGCATAATGTTTATATTGCATAATTTTGCTTATATTTATATAATGGTTCAATAGCACATTTTTTGTCTTATTTGCACTTTATATAATTATGTATTTTTATATATAGATTTTGACTGTGGATTCGTACAGATATTTATTTACTTATATTTATATATGAATTTTTGATGGTGCTCTTTGTGATTTATTCATTTTGATTGGCTATACCTTTTAGGGTGAGTTTCCACGGTCAGGATACGCTGCGTGTTTGGCGATGTGCGCTGGCGCAGCGCCAAACACGCAGCGTCCAGATGTTACAGCATAGTGGAGGGGATTTCAAGAAATCCCGTCTCCACTATGCGTAACAATACGCAGGTGGCAGACCTGCGTAAACGGACATGCGGCGCGTCTTTTTAGACCGCAGCATGTCCTCGCGTATTGCGGCGACGGTGCGTCGCCGCAACAGAATTAACACAGGGCTATGTAGCCCTGCGCTCTTTCCGGAGGTGTTCCGGAGGTGTCCTGAACACCTCCGGAAAGATCGCGCGTCATAAAGGGGGCGGGGCTTAGACGGAGCGGAATTTCCGCTCCGTCCAAAGCGCTGTGGTTCCGGACCGTGGAACCACAGCCTTACTATATGTGCTCCAGTTTTTATACAGCTGTTACTAATTTTATTACGTTTGTTCAATAAAATATATTACTTTATATGCACTTTTTGGCATTATGTCATTATTGCACATTTTTTTGTAGGTTTTATCTTGGTTGGACAAGGAAGCTTGCCCCCTGCTGCTCACGTTGTTTGATGGGAATTTTTTCTGCATATTTTCCACAATTGCCTTCTGTATAGCAGGAAGGAGAGATGCAAAGTTCTCCTTGAAGCGTGGGTCTAGCAGGGAGAACAACCAGTACTCTTTTTTGGCCAAGGTAAATATAATGCGAGGGTCACAGGAAAGGCAGCGCTACATAAAATCGGCCATATGTGCTAAGCTCCCTACAGCCAACACTTCCCTGTCTCTACCATGATGATTACTCTCCATCTCCACCTCCTCAGCCTATCCACATAGGAGAGACAGGACAAAGCTTGTGTGGGTACTAGCCTATGTTGTGCTAGCAGCCAGATCCTGTTCCTCCTCTTCATTGTTATCCAAAACGGGCTGAGCAGATGAAATGAGGGTGGGTTAGGTAGTATTTCCCCGTCTCATGTCCTTCTCCATCTCCACCTGGTCCACATGCATAGCTTCATGATTAATTTTCAGTGACTGTTTAAGTAGGCACAGAAGTAGGATCATTGAACATATTCAGTCTTGGAGAGCCACACAAATGACAGACATCCATGCCCATGCTTTAGACACAGTACCAAAGGGCGTGTTGGAGCTGGTATTGCATAACTGGCCTCTGCTTCTCACAAATCCTTACCAGTATGTGCAGCGTGGAGTTTTAGAGTGTGGTCACATCGTATACCAGTCGGTCAGCTGACACTTGCATGCGCTGCTGCAACACTGCCAGAGTGGCAGCAGCTGTAACAGACTTGTGGAAATGGGCACTAACGCAGCGTACTTTGATCAGAGGCTCTGGCAAATCTGGCTGAACGCTGTGCTAGGACGATTTGGAATTGCCTAATGATGGAGCATCATAATGTGCAAAGACAGATGCAGGCCGGGAGGCATCTGCACCGGTGTCATAAACGGGATTGGGAAGCACCTAACAAAGGAGAAGACGCTTGCACCATTCATAGACTCAGGCGTCGGGTGCTTAGATGACATGTGCTTGATCATGCTAATGGTGGTTAGGCTCTTAGCGGTTAGGTCTCAGAACTCTCTTTAAAAATGTCCCAGACTGGGGAACTCCTAATTCATTGATGGAGAAATTCACAAGTGTAAGTACTCTACGGAACAGTTGCCTGCCTTCTCCCTCTGGTCACCCCACTGCCTCTTTCTGCCTGTTTTGGTGCAGTCAATCTATCACCTCAGCACTTCTGGCCTCTCTCTGCATGCCACATTGGGCCAGTGACTTCGTCATCCACCACCTCATCTTCTACCGCTGCATCTTGGTCCTCCTGACTTGGTGACTTAACAACAATCTGACTTGTTGACAGCTGTGCCTCATCATCATCTTCCTGTTTAGACAAAATGTGGGTGGTCTAAGTTTTGTGCATCATTAAACAGAATGTCCTCTTGTCCCTCTTGGAATATGCAGGTTGAGAGGTCACAATCAAGAAATTATGTTTTAAAGAGCTTCTCTGAGTGTCCTAGTGTGGGATCACTAATCTCCTGGGACTCAAAATGGAAGGAGGATCATCATGCTAGAAGCATTATCTGCTATCCAACCAACCACCTGTTTGCATTGTTCTGTCTGCAGAAGTGGTGTACCTTACCTTCCTGCAAAGTGGGACGAGAACCTATGTGATGTGGATGGGCACGGTTTCTTGTGCTTCAGCAACAGGTGTTGTCACATCTTTTTCATGTCCTCAGCATCTACGTGCATCATCATTAGCACCTACACTTCCCTGTCCCTTACCTCACGTGTTACGAATTTTCTAATTGCTAGGTATCGGGAAACCAAGTTTATTTTTGATTTAAAAATTTTAAAAAATTAGTCACCTGCAGCAGTCAAAGCGTTTTTTTTTTAGTTTAATATCACCATAATGTAACACAAAGCACGTAAATGTGTATGGATGACAAATTCAATCCAGAAAAATGCACCACAAAGCACGTAATACTCTATGGATAACACTAGTCTATATTTTCACTCCCCAAAAAAAGAATGTGGTCAACTGCCGCTGCTATATATTTAGCAACGGACTGCAAAGCACTAAGCCCTGCCTAGAGACCGTATTCAGCCAATGCTCATGCAACTGTCCCTCGCTAGGCTAAATGCAGAATGTATGTGATATAAACAACAAAGCACAAGATTAGCCCTTACAAGGACGGTTAATATGATGGTTCAGCATCAGCACCAGTATCAACACTACAGGACTCTGATTTGTTATACTGTGCACACACAGTGCACATGGCGGTGCGTGTTCTTTTATAAACCCTGATTATATAATTCAGCCAGTCAATCACAGTAATGCCACTACTGAGATGGCTACGGCATTACAGTGACTGGCGGGCAATACTCTTCATGTGTATTGGCTGTGTAACAGACATCAAACATGTGGAGTGGGGATTCAAACTTCAAATCAGAGCAATGGCTAATCCTCACCGAATATTTCCAAGCACCCAGATACTCAAGTGATATCACAGTATCACCGAGAACGTTTGCTCATCCCTAGTAATTATCCTTTCTCATTTAATTATACGACTATCTGATGTTTTTGTCAATAACATAGGTAGTAAAAAAAGCAGAAAAAAGGCAGAAATGTTTACTTGCCCAGGCCTCCAAACAAATGCACTAACAGGATGCAGTGGACACATTTAACACAGGTGCAAGAATGCCGATGAGACCACCACGCTCAGCCTGCCAATCCATGAAGGGGGTGGTTGCTTGGCATATTAATGCACAAAAAAGGTCTGTATGCAGCACTGTTCCCATGCAGGTGATGCAGAGCATCTGGCTTGCATCCTGTTAGTGCATTTGTTTGGAGGCCTGGGCAGGTAAACATTACTGCATTTTTTCTGCTGTTTTAATTCTTTGGAGGAATTTTAAGTCTCTTATTGTGGTTTTGCTGTTTAGTAATAACATATGTAGTGTCTCCCAGTTGGAGTTATTTTTGATGGTCAACAAAATACGATTTTCTAGTGATTTATTTTTCACATTCTACTTTAGGTATGATCATGGTTTCTCTCTGTGTGTGATTTTTGATGTTTAAAGGGGATATCCACTACTTGGACAAATCCTTCGCACTGGAAAAGGAAAGATCGATCCAGCTTCCACTCTACAAATCCAAGACATGTTTAAAATGATGGATTCTCTATTTTTTAGTTAAAATATAGTCATATCAAATAGTCTTTTTTTCTTTCTTGGTTGAAACATGTAGGAAAATTTATTTAAAATTCATAGGGAACAGTCTTTACCCTAATAGAATACCAAATGCATTTTGAAAGCAAGTGCGTTCTTAAACTTGGTTCACTGTCTCCACTTTTGCAGAAAAGGCAGCATGCTGTAGCGCCATAGCATGCAAATATGAAACATGAATTGCATTACTGCATTAGAAATATGAAATATTGGGAAAGCTTAGCACATAAAATGGCCAATTTATGTGTACCTGGAAGCCACGTTAAGGCGTTTCTCCTTTTCCAGGACCTAAAGTGAATGCCAATCCTCGCTTAGACCAAAGTCTTCATCTGTACGGGAACCTATGAATCCTCTCTTTAGATTAAAATCTACATCTTTATGGAGGGGTAGTGGCCCAGCTGTGATTAAAAAAAAATTGAATTGGTCTAAGCGAGGAATGGCATTAGCTTTAGGTCCTGGAAAACGAGAAACGCCTTTACTGGCTTTCAGGTACACATAAATTACCCATTTTATGCGCTAAGCTTTCTCAATTTTTCATATTTCTAATGCAGTAATGCAATTAATTTTTCATGTTTCATATTTGCATGCTATGGCGCTGCAGAGTGCTTCCTTTTTTGTTTGAGTGCATATGAGTTGGTGACTCTAGGTTAACCCCTTAACCCCCAAGGGTGGTTTGCATGTTAATGACCGGGCCAATTTTTACAATTCTGACCACTTTATGAGGTTATAACTCTGGAACGCTTCAACGGATCTTCGCGATTCTGAGATTGTTTTCTCGTGACATATTGTACTTCACGTTAATGGTAAAATTTCTTCCATATAACTTGCGTTTATTTTTGAAAAAAACCGCAAATATGGCAAAAATTTAGAAAATTTTGCAATTTTCAAACTTTGAATTTTTATTCCCTTAAAACAGAGAAATATGTCACACAAAATAGTTAAGAAATAACATTTCCCACATGTCTACTTTACATCAGCATAATTTTGGAACCAAATTTTTTTTTTCTTAGGAAATTATAAGGGTTAAAAGTTGACCAGCGATTTCTCATTTTTACAACAAAATTTACAAAGCCATTTTTTTTAGGGACCACCTCATATTTGAAGTCACTTTGAGGGGTCTATATAGCAGAAAATACCAAAAAGTGACACCATTCTAAAAACTGCACCCCTCAAGGTACTGAAAGCCACATTCAAGAAGTTTATTAACCCTTCAGGTGCTTCACAGGAGCTGAAGCAACTTGGAACGAAAGAATGAATATTTAACTTTTTAGCCACAAAAATGATCTATTACAAACTTTTTTTAATTTTCACAAGGGTAAAAGAAGAAAATGGACAGATAAAGTTGTTGTGCAATTTCTCCTGAGTACGCCAATACCCCATATGTGGGGGAAAACCACTGTTTGGGCACACGGCAGAGCTCGTAAGGGAAGGAGCGCCGTTTGACTTTTTCAAACTAAAATTGGCTGGAATTGAGATTGGATGCCATATCGTGTTTGGAGAGCCCCTGATGTGCCTAAACAGTGGAAACCCCCCACAAGTGACACCATTTTGGAAACTAGACCCCCTAAGGAACTTATCTAGATCTGTTGTGAGCACTTTGAACCCCCAAATATTTCACAAAAGTTTATAATGCCTGGGTGTGAAAAAAAAAAGAAACAATTTTCCACAAAAATGATTTTTTAGTCCCAAATTTTTGATTTTTCCCAAGGAAATTGGACCCCAAAAGTTGTTGTCCAATTTGTCCTGAGTACGCTGATACCCCATATGTGGGGGGGGGGGAATGTTTGGGCGCACGACAGGGCTTGGAAAGGAAGTAGTAACGTTTTGGAATGCAGACGTTGATGGGGGTCATGTTCCGTTTGCAGTGCCCCAGATGTGCCTAAACAGTGGAAACCCCCCACAAGTTACCACATTTTGGAAACTAGACCCCCTAAGGAGCTTATCTAGATCTTTGGTGAGCACTTTGAACCCCCAAGTGCTTCACACAAGTTTATAATGCCCGGGCATGAAAATAAAAAATCCTATTTTTTTCCCACAAAAATTATCTTTTAGTCACTAATTTTTTATTTTCCCAAGGGTAACAGGAGAAATTGGACCACAAAAGTTGATGTCCAATTTGTCTTGAGTACGCTGATACCCCATATGTGGGGGGGAACCACTGTTTGGGTGCACAGCAGAGCTCGGAATGGAATGAGCACCATTTGACTTTTTCCAAACAAAATTGGCTGGAATTGAGATTGGACGCCATGTTGAATTTGGAGAGCCCCTGATGTGCCTAAACAGTGGAAACCCCCCACAAATGACCCCATTTGGGAAACTAGACCCCCTAAGGAACTTATCTAGATTTGTGGTGAGCAATTTGAACCCCCAAGTGCTTCACACAAGTTTATAACGTAGAGCCGTAAAATTAAAAAAAATCATATTTTTTCACAAAAATGATCTTTTCACCCCAATTTTTATTTTCCCAAGGGTAACAAGATTCCAAAAGTTATTGTGCAATTTGTCCTGAGTACGCTGATACCCCATATGTGGGGGTAAACCACTGTTTAAGTGCATGGCAGAGTTTGGAAGGGAAGGAGCGCCGTTCCACTTTTTCAACACAGAATTGGCTGGATGCCATGTCGTGTTTGGAGAGCTCCTGATCTGCCTAAACAGTGGAAACCCCCAACAAATGACACCATTTTGGAAACTAGACCCCTCAAGGAACTTATCTAGATGTGTGGCGAGCACTTTGAACCCCGAAGTGCTTCACAGAAGTTTATAACGTACAGCCGTAAAAACAAAATCTTTTTTTTTTTTTTTAAAAAATGATATTTTTACCCCCAGTTTTTTATTTTTCCAGGGTAGCAGAAGAAATAGGACAAATTGCACAATAACTCTTGGGGTCCAGAGTACACTGATACCCCATATGTGGGGGTAAACTACTGTTTGGGCGCATGGCAGAGCTCAAAAGTGAAGGAGCACCGTTTGACTTTTTCAACGCAGAATTGGCTGGAATTGAGATCAGACGCCATGTCACATTTGGAGAGCCCCTGATGTGCCTAAACAGCGGAAACCCCCCAATTCTAACTCCAACCCTAACCCCAACACACCCCTAACCCTAGTCCCAACCCTAACCACAAACCTAACCCTAACACACCCATAACCCTAATCCTAACTTTAGCGCCAACCCTAACTTTAGCCGCAACCCTAACCCTAATTGGAAAATGGAAATAAGTATATATTTTTAATGTTATTATTTTTCCCTAACTAAGGGGGTAATAAAGGGGGTTTGATTTACTATTTATAGCGGGTTTTTGATTGGCAGCTGTCACACTAAAAGACGCTTTTTATTGCAAAAAATAGTTTTTGCATCACCACATTTTGAGAGCTATAATTTTTGCATATTTTGGCCCGCAGAGTTATGTCAGGTCTTATTTTTTGCGGTATGAGTTGACGTTTTTATTGGTACCATTTTTGAGCATGTGACATTTTTTGATCGCTTTTTATTTCGATTTTTGGGAGGTTAGAATGAACAAAAATCAGCAATTCAGGAATTTCTTTTGGGGGAGGCGTTTATACCGTTCCGCGTGTGGTAAAATTGATAAAGCAGTTTTATTCTTCGGGTCAGTACGATTACGGCATACCTCATTTATATCATTTTTTTATGTTTTGGCGATTTTAGAGAATAAAACCAATTTTATATAAAAAAATTATTATTTTTGCATCGCTTTATTCTGCGAGCTATAACTTTTTTATTTTTTCGCTGATGATGCTGTGTGGCGGCTAGTTTTTTGCAGGACAAGATGACGTTTTCAGCGGTACCATGTTTATTTATATCGGTCTTTTTGATCGCGTGTTATTCCACTTTTTGTTCGGCGGTATGATGATAAAGCATTGATTTTTTTGCTTTGTTTTTTTTTTTTTTTTTTAAGAGGTTCACTAAAGGGGTTAACTAGTGGGACAGTTTTATAGGGGGGGTTGTTACGGATGCGGCGATACCAAATATGTGTACTTTTATTGTTTTGGTTTTTTTATTTACAGGAAAAAATGAATTTATTGGGGAATATTTTTTTTTTTTATGATTTTTTTAAACAATTTTTATTTTTTTAACTCTTTTACTTTGTCCCAGGGTGGGACATCACTGTATAGGGTCAGATCGCTGGTGTGACAGTGTGCACAGCACTCTGTCACACCAGCGATCGCTCTGGCATCGCTGCAGACTTCTCAGTGCCTGCTCTCCCTGCAGGACCCGGATGGACCCCTGCGCCATCTTGGATCCGGGGTCCTGCAGGGAAGGACCCTCGGAACAGTACGACATCGCGCTGCTCTGGGGGTCTCAGGGGAGCGCGCAGGGAGCCCCCTCCCTGCGCGATCCTCCCCTGTGCCCCCAGTACACCACGATAATGTTTGATCGCGGTGTGCCAGGGGTTAATGTGCCGGGAGCGGTCCGTGACCGCTCCTGACAGTGCCGGGTGTCAGCTGTGATAATCAGCTGACACCCGGCCGCGATCGGCTGCGCTTCTCCCGGGAACGCGTCAGATCGCACGGGACGTACTATCCCGTCCATGGTCATACGGGCCCAGGTACCATGGACGGGATAGTACGTCTGATGGCAGTAAGGGGTTAAGCACCTCTTCACACTTAGTCTATGTTTCGATGTGACAGTCAGTTTTTTTAAATTTGTCTCCACTTTTGGACATATCAAGCGATAAGTAAGTCAGAGAGCAGTGGTTGCCCTAACTTCTTGTTGATGTTCAATACATCTGAAGGCAAGAACTGTGAATCGAGAGCTGATTTTGTAACAACCTCACATGAGCCCCGGGAACATGAGTGCCAAGACCACTGGAATGACACTGGCACGGAAAGAGTGTTTGAATATTTTTATTTGAAATAGGCCAAACATGAAGAACAACAAGGGGTTGTCCTAGTAATGGGCAACCCCTTTAAGAAAAACATGTTTTGGTTAAAACATTTCCAACATTCTGAACATGTAAAAGGCTTCTCCCCTTTGTGACTTTTCTGATGTTCAAGAGTTGATTTTAGTGTAAAACGTTTTCTACATTATGAACATGAAAAGGTTTCTCCCCTGTGTGAGTTCTCTGGTGCTTAACAAGACTCGATTTCTGGTTAAAATATTTCCCACATTCTGGACAGGAAAAAGGTTTCTCCCCTGTGTGGGTTCTCTGGTGAGTAACCAAAGCTGATTTCTGTGTAAAACATTTCGCACATTCTGAACATGAAAAAGGCTTCTCCCCTGTGTGAGTTCTCTGGTGGGTAACAAGATTCATTTTAAAGTTAAAACATTTCCCACATTCTGGACAAGAAAAAGGTTTCTCCCCTGTGTGGGTTCTCTGGTGTATAACAAGACTGCTTTTCTGGTTAAAATATTTCCCACATTCTGAACAGGAAAAAGGCTTCTCCCCTGTGTGGGTTCTCTGGTGCTTAACCAAAGCTGATTTCTCTGTAAAACATTTCCCACATTCTGAACATGAAAAAGGCTTCTCCCCTGTGTGGGTTCGCTGGTGCTTAACCAAATCTGATTTTTGTGTACAACATTTCCCACATTCTGAACATGAAAAAGGCTTCTTCCCTGTGTGAGTTTTCTGGTGGGTAACAAAATTTGATTTCTGTGCAAAATATTTCCCACATTCTGAACAGGAAAAAGGCTTCTCCCCTGTGTGGGTTCTCTGGTGCTTAACCAAAGCTGATTTCTGTGCAAAATATTTCCCACATTCTGAACAGGAAAAAGGCTTCTCCCCTGTGTGGGTTCTCTGGTGCTTAACCAAATCTGATTTTTGTGTACAACATTTCCCACATTCTGAACATGAAAAAGGCTTCTCCCCTGTGTGAGTTTTCTGGTGGGTAACAAAATTTGATTTCTGTGCAAAATATTTCCCACATTCTGAACAGGAAAAAGGCTTCTCCCCTGTGTGGGTTCTCTGGTGCTTAACCAAATCTGATTTTTGTGTACAACATTTCCCACATTCTGAACATGAAAAAGGCTTCTCCCCTGTGTGAGTTTTCTGGTGGGTAACAAAATTTGATTTCTGTGCAAAATATTTCCCACATTCTGAACAGGAAAAAGGCTTCTCCCCTGTGTGAGTTCTTTGGTGTATAACATGATATGATTTGCATTTAAAACATTTTCCACACTTGGAACAAGAAAATCTTTTCTCCACTGTGTGAATATTTGGATGTTTAAGAAAAGACTTTTTGATGGGAAAATGGTTTCCATATTCTGAACATGAAAATGGCTTCTTTGATTTAGGAGTATTTCCATGTTTATTGCTTATTTTGTGACTCTGATTTTCCTTAGTTGTCACTAATGAATCAGAAGACAGGACCTGTTTCAAAGGATCAGATGAGAGATTTTTGCTGTGAATGGATGATGGTATATATGGAGTAATGGCATTCACTTCAATTGTATCCAGTGGGATCTCAAAATCATCAGATTTAAAAATTGAAGATGTCAGCTGTCCCTCTGATCTCCTGGTACAGTCATCTGCCAAGATATAAACCAATTATTATTTTAGAATACAATATGTTTGAATGTTATTTAACATTTCTACTTAAACTGTCTGTAAAAATGGCAAGTTACCGTATTTTTCGGATTATAAGATGCAGTTTTTCCCCCAAAATTTGGGGGAAAATGGGGATGCGTCTTATAATGCGGATATACCTTAGTGGCCGCGGTGGAGCAGGGTCCCAGAGTCACAGCAGGAGGAGGAAAGAGTGGAGCGTTGCTGCAGGCCGCAAGCTGGGATGAGAGGGTGTTCAGATGAGCGGTGCACTGCTGAGGGTGTCCGGTGCCGCTGCTGCAGGGGCTCTGCCAACATTTTGTGAAAGGACAGAGCCCCCCGTAGTGCAATGGTTTTCTATGCAGTGGACTCTGGGAAAATGGTTACCGGGGCGGCGCATGTGCAGATGGAGATCTCGGCACCAAGATCTCAGCAGCACCGGACACCCGCAGCAGCACTGGTCACCCACAGCGGCGCGCCGCACATCCGAAAACACCCTCATCCCAGCCTGCAGCAATGCTCCACTCTTGCCTCCTCCAGCAGCGACCCTGGGATCCGCAGCCACTACCCCCGGTAAGCATGGATTACAAGAAGCACCACCATTTTATTAAAAAAAAAAAAGTTTTTTCCTATTATTCTCAAAATATGGGGTGCGTCTTGTAATCCGGAGCATTTTATAATCTGCAAAACACAGTATGTAAAAATATTGAATTCTTCACCAAGACAATGACAGTTCACAGTCTAATAGAAACTCTCATAGGATGAACCAGTGGAGTGTGGTGTTTAACTGTTTGTTCATTCTGCCTCCCAAATATGGAATAAAAAGCCACAAAGAAACGTTATGTTGACGAACATAATACCAATAAAAACTTCTATTCATCTAAAAAAAAAACAAGTCCCCACTCAGGTCCATCATCTGTCAGTGGAAAAAAGGAGGTTTCCGCATTATTAGTGGCTCAAAGGCTCTTGAAAAGTAACATAGCTTCCATTAATCAATCCAGCAATAACCACTTTCCCCAAAGTCAAATTTTCCCCTCGCTTCTGAGTCTTTCAGTGTGCCCAAACCACATATGTATTTGTCATTACTATAGTGAGAAGAACCCACTTACCGTATATACTCGTGTATAAGCCGACCCGTGTATAAGCCGACCCCCCTAATTTTGCCACCAAAAACTGGGAAAAATTATTGACTCATGTATAAGCCGGGTGTATAAACTGCCCTCCTGCTCTGTGTTGCCCCCGTCCTGCTCCTTGCTCCCCATCCAGCTCTGTGCTCCCCCATTCTCCTCTGTACTCCCCCCTCCTGCTCCGTCCTCCGCTGTGCTCCCCCATTCCTTCTCCGTCTTCCTGTGCCCCCCCTCCTGCTCCGTGCTCCTGTGCCCTCCATCCTTCCCGTCCTGCTCCGTGCTCATTGTCCTCCTCCATGCTTCCCCCGTCCACCGATCTCCCCCCCCCTCCTGCTCCATGCTTCCCCCGTCCACCAATCTCCCCCTCCTGCTCCATGCTTCCCCCGTCCACCGATCTCCCCCCCTCCTGCTCCATGCTTCCCCCGTCCACCGATCTCCCCCCCCTCCTGCTCCATGCTTCCCCCGTCCACCGATCTCCCCCCCTCCTGCTCCATGCTTCCCCCGTCCTGCTCCAGCTTCCCCCGTCCACCGATCTCTCCCCCCACCTGCTCCAGCTTCCCCCGTCCTCCCCCCCCGTCCTGCTCGTGCTCCTTGTCCTCTCCTCCATCATACTCACCCCTCCCCGTGCCATCGCTGAACTTGCCTGCAATCCTGCGTTCTCCCCGTCTTCTTGCAGCTCTCCAGCACTGAGCGGTGATGTAATACCGCTCATTAAGGCCATGAATATGGAGGCGACGCCCATGGGAGTGGCGTCGCGTCCATATTACATGACCTTAATGAGCGGGTATTACATCACCGCTCAGCACAGGAGAGCTGCAAGAAGACTGAGAGAACGCAGGATTGCAGGGACGCTCAGCGATGGCACGGGGAGGGGTGAGTATGATCCCAGCCACTGGCTCCTGCCGCGGCACCCCCTCCCCCGCTGGTTTCTGCCCTATGACTCGTGTATAAGCCGAGGGGGCATTTTCAGCACGAAAAAAGGTGCTGAAAATCTCGGCTTATACACGAGTATATACGGTAATTTACGGTGTGTGTCTCCTGGAGCACAATCAGGGCACTATGTGTTGGGTAATAAAATGGCATATTTGCAATTTTTTTTCTCCCACATCCACTGTGTGCTAATTTCCAGAAAGTGCCTGTGGAATCAAAAATAGTCACTATTCCAATAGATTTATGCCCTGTGGGTTATAATTTCCAAAATGCAATCATTTTATGGGGATTTCTACAGATCTTATTTTCTGAAATTTTGTCACATTAGGGCTTGTGCAGATGGTGTGTCACTTCTCTTCTGGGATTTGCCCCTATGACGTCACCAGGCCTGTCCTTATTCATATGGCAGGCAGGGCTGGTAATGGAGTAGACATTGGAATCAGAAGCTCTGGACGACATAGGATCGATTCAGCCACTAAGATTAGGGTGCCTGGGACAAATAGTACCATCCAGTCTGGCAGTATGGGTGTATGTGTTGTCCAGCTGAAGTAATCTGCTCCCCGATTCAGCCAATTGGATAGCACCATATTCTACGAAAGCTCAAATCATGTTGAAGGAAGCTGCCAGATACAGCCTTGTTATCCTCTGGTTCAGTCCTCTATGCTCAGCTCACGGCTTGTGTATTCGTTTACTGTTGTGATCCCAGTCAGTTTGCTGACTACTCTTAGGTGTTCTGATTTAGTATTTTCTCTTCCTTACTGGTTCTGATCCGGCTACCTGACTATTGTTCTTCCTATTTCACACCATCGAATAGCAGGCAACACTGTGGCCCAAGCCAGAGGGGGTCTCTATGCAAGTCTAGATCCATGTAGAGGTGTTGAAGGGTGATGAACAAGACAATACCTGGGATCAAGAAAATGGAATAGATAGTGCCAAGCCTGTTCATGGTAGCCATCTTTTGAGCTGCCATATGGCCACAAAAACTGCTCCTAATACAATGAGTCTGCAAGCTATTTCAGCAAGATCTGGATTCAAATAGCTAAATGGCGCTCCTTCCCTTCTCAACCCTGAAATGTGCCCAGACCGTAATGTACAAACATATATAGGGTATTGTTGGATACAAGAGAAGTTGTAAAATAATTTGTGAGGTCCATCTGTTTGCTATTACCCATTGTGAAAGTGAAAAAATTGGGGCTTATTTTTTTGTGAAGAATTCTAAAATTATCACCACATAAAGGGACACATCTGATTTGGAAAATGGGCCCTGATTAGGAACACAAAACTGGCTGCAGGAACTGGTTATCAGAATATTTGGGGAATTAACTACTGTATTCAAAAATTGTGACTATAGACAATAACACATCTACTGAAATGATCAAACTCAACAATCTTCTTCAGTAAAAAAATTAGTAACTAGTGGTGACACCTCTCTGGGGTAATTATAGTATGGGGCTTGTTGATTCTTGGCAATTTAACCCCTTACTGCCATCGGACGTACTATCTCGTCCATGGTACCTGGGCCCGTATGACCATGGACGGGATAGTACGTCTCGTGCGATCGGCTGCGCTCCCGGGGGGAGCGCAGCCGATCGCAGCCGGGTGTCAGCTGATTATCACAGCTGACACCCGTGACTGTGTGTCAGGAGCGGTCACAGACCGCTCCCGGCACATTAACCCCTTGCACACCGCGATCAAACATGATCGCGGTGTACTGGGGGCACAGGGGAGGATCGCGCAGGGTGGGGGCTCCCTGCGCGCCCCCCTGAGACCCTCAGAGCAGCGCGATGTGATCGCGCTGTTCTGAGGGCTTCCTCCCTCCCAGGACCCGGATCCAAGATGGCGCCGGGGTCCTGGAGGGAGGCGGCTACCTCAGTGCCTGCCGAGAGCAGGCACTGAGAAGCCTGCTTCACTGCCTGAGCGATCGCTGGTGTGACAGAGTGCTGTGCACACTGTCACACCAGCGATCTGACAAAATACAGTGATGTCCCACCCTGGGACAAAGTAAAAAAGTTAAAAAAATAAAAATAAACATGTTTAAAAAAAAAAATCCAAAATAAATAAAAAAAAATATATATATTCCCAATAAATTCACTTCTTCCTGTAAATAAAAAAAACAAAGCAATAAAAGTACACATATTTGGTATCGCCGCGTCCGTAACGACCCCCCCTATAAAATTGTCCCACTAGTTAACCCCTTTAGTGAACCCCTTAAAAAAAAAAAAAAAAAAACGAAGCAAAAAAAATCAATGCTTTATCATCATACCGCCGAACAAAAAGTGGAATAACACGCGATCAAAAAGACCGATATAAAAAAACATGGTACCGCTGAAAACGTCATCTTGTCCCGCAAACAACGAGCCGTCATACAGCATCATCAGCGAAAAAATAAAAAAGTTATAGCTCGCAGAATAAAGCGATGCAAAAATAATTATTTTTTATATAAAATTGTTTTTATTCTATAAAAGCGCCAAAACATAAAAAAATGATATAAATGAGGTATCGCCATAATCGTACTGACCCGAAGAATAAAACTGCTTTATCAATTTTACCACACGCGGAACGGTATAAACGCCTCCCCCAAAAGAAATTCATGAATTGCTGATTTTTGTTCATTCTAACCTCCCAAAAATCGAAATAAAAAGCGATCAAAAAACGTCACGTGCTCAAAAATGGTACCAATAAAAACGTCAACTCGTCCCGCAAAAAATAAGACCTCACATGACTCTGTGGGCCAAAATATGCAAAAATTATAGCTCTCAAAATGTGATGATGCAAAAACTATTTTTGCAATAAAAAGCGTCTTTTAGCGTGACAGCTGCCAATCATAAAAACCCGCTATAAATAGTAAATCAAACCCCCCTTTATCACCCCCTTAGTAAGGGAAAAATAATAAGATTAAAAAAAAGTATTTATTTCCATTTTCCCATTAGGGTTAGGGTTGCGGCTAAAGTTAGGGTTAGGGTTGGCGCTAAAGTTAGGATTAGGGTTAGGATTAGGGGTGTGTTAGGGTTAGGTTTGTGGTTAGGGTTGGGACTAGGGTTAGGGTGTGTTGGGGTTAGGGTTGGAGTTAGAATTGGGGGGTTTCAGCTGTTTAGGCACATCAGGGGCTCTCCAAATGTGACATGGCGTCTGATCTCAATTCCAGCCAATTCTGCGTTGAAAAAGTCAAACGGTGCTCCTTCACTTCTCAGCTCTGCCATGCGTCCAAACAGTAGTTTATCCCCACATATGGGGTATCAGCGTACTCTGGACCACAAGAGTTATTGTGCAATTTGTCCTATTTCTTCTGTTACCCTTGGGAAATAAAAAACTGGGGGCGAAAATATCATTTTTGTACAAAAACAATTATTTTTTTGTTTTTACGGCTGTACATTATAAACTTCTGTGAAGCACTTGGGGCTTCATAGCGCTCACCACACATCTAGATAAGTTCCTTGTGGGGTCTATTTTCCAAAATCGGGTCACTTTTTGGGGATTTCCACTGTTTAGGCGCATCAGGGGCTCTCCAAATGCGACATGACGCCCCCAGACCATTCCATCAAAGTCTGCAATCCAAAACGTCACTACTTCCCTTCCGAGCCCCAACGTGTACCCATACAGTAGTTTTCTCCCACATATTGGATATCAGCGTACTCAGGACAAATTGGACAACAACTTTTGGGGTCCAATTTCTTCTGTTACCCTTGTGAAAATAAAATATTAGGGGCGAAAAAATCATTTTTGTAAAAAAAAAAAAAAGGATTTTTTATTTTACGGCTGTACGTTATAAACTTTAGTGAAACACCTGGGGGTTAAAAGTTCTCACCACACATCTAGATAAGTTCCTTGAGGGGTCTAGTTTCCAAAATGGTGTCATTTATGGGGGTTTCCACTGTTTAGGCAGATCAGGAGCTCTCCAAACACGACATGGCGTCCAGCCAATTCTGCGTTGAAAAAGTCAGACGGCGCTCCTTCCCTTCCAAACTCTGCCATGCACCCAAACAGTGGTTTACCCCCACATATGGGGTATCAGCGCACTCAGGACAAATTGCACAATAACTTTTGGAGTCTTGTTACCCTTGGAAAAATAAAAATTGGGGTGAAAAGATCATTTTTGTGGAAAAAATATGATTTTTAAATTTTACGGCTCTACATTATAAACTTGTGTGAAGCACTTGGGGGTTCAAATTGCTCACCAAAGATCTAGAAAAGTTCCTTAGGGGGTCTAGTTTCCCAAATGGGGTCATTTGTGGGGGTTTCCACTGTTTAGGCACATCAGGGGCTCTCCAAATGCAACATGGCATCCAATCTCAATTCCAGCCAATTTTGGTTGGAAAAAGTCAAATGGTGCTCCTTCCATTCCGAGCTCTGCCGTGAGCCCAAACAGTGGTTCCCCCCCACATATGGGGTATCAGCGTACTCAGGACAAATTGGACAACAACTTACGTGGTCCAATTTCTCCTGTTACCCTTGGGAAAATAAAAAATTAGTGACTAAAAGATAATTTTTGTGGGAAAAAAAATAGGATTTTTTATTTTCATGCCCGGGCATTATAAACTTGTGTGAAGCACTTGGGGGTTCAAAGTGCTCACCAAAGATCTAGATAAGCTCCTTAGGGGGTCTAGTTTCCAAAATGTGGTAACTTGTGGGGGGTTTCCACTGTTTAGGCACATCAGGGGCTCTCCAAACACGACATGGCGTCCAATCTCAATTCCAGCCAATTTTAGTTTGAAAAAGTCAAACGGCGCTTCTTCCCTTACGAGCTCTGCCGTGTGCCCAAATAGTGGTTTTCCCCCACATATTGGGTATTGGCGTACTCAGGAGAAATTGCATAACAACCTTATCTGTCCATTTTCTCCTTTTACCCTTGTCAAAATAAAAAAAAAGTTTGTAAAAGATCATTTTTGTGGCTAAAAAGTTAAATATTCATTTTTTCCTTCCACGTTGCTTTAGTTCCTGTGAAGCACCTGAAGGGTTAATGATCTTCTTGAATGTGGTTTTGAGTACCTTGAGGGGTGCAGTTTTTAGAATGGTGTCACTTTTGGGTATTTTCTGCCATATAGACCCCTCAAAGTGACTTCAAATGAGAGGTGGTCCCTAAAAAAATGGCTTTGTAAATTTTGTTGTAAAAATGAGAAATCGCTGGTCAACTTTTAACCCTTATAACTTCCTAACAAAAAAAAATTTTGGTTCCAAAATTGTGCTGATGTAAAGTAGACATGTGGGAAATGTTATTTCTTAACTATTTTATGTGACATATTTCTCTGTTTTAAGGGAATAAAAATTCAAAGTTTGAAAATTGCAAAATTTTAAAAATTTTCGCCATATTTGCGTTTTTTTCAAAAAAACGCAAGTTATATCGAAGAAATTTTACTTCTAACGTGAAGTACAATATGTCACGAGAAAACAATCTCAGAATCGCGAAGATCCGTTGAAGCGTTCCAGAGTAATAATCTCATAAAGAGACAGTGGTCAGAATTGTAAAAATTGGCCCGGTCATTAACGTGCAAACCACCCTTGGGGTGAAGGGGTTAAACTATCGTAAGGACCAATATTTTCTGTCAGATGAGATTCAAGAAAACGTATTAGACAGTCAAAGATGAGAGAAAGTATTAGCGCCCCCATTTCAGGAGCGAATGTGCAGTAATCCGAATTCCTTAGGATTGAAAACAATGTAATTTATGATGTGGAGTGAATCCATGAAACCAGGGCTGGAGCCATGCCAACACATCTCCTGCAAGCGTGAATAAATGTATATTACAGCCATCAGCCACGCACAGCTTAGAGATATATCATGGCACAGGTGCAATGTTTTTATGTAGTTTATCATAATCCTCCTTGAAGTTAGACGGTTTAAAAAAAAATTGAAAGGTAAGGGTAAAGGGAAACTGTTGTTATTGTACAGAAATTCACACTTGACCCTGACTGCACATTTAACCAATTAACGACCGCTGATACGCCTTTTAAAGATGGCAGTTAAGGGTACTTAAACCACAGCGCTGCTTTTTAACAGAGCTGGGGAATAAGGGTATAGCTCCTCCCAGAGTCGGAATTTCTCCAAGGTCTCGGCTACCGGGCAGCAAACCCAGTGCTGCGATCACCGTTATTAATAGTGTAACAGAGATTTTCCATTTAATTTCTCTCTCCTCTGATGTGATTGCACAATAGAGGAGAGAGAAATAGGGTCCCCTGATCTCCCTCCGGTACCTCCGTTGTCCCTGCAACCCCCCGTGAACTCCCCTGAGCCGCCGGAGTCTTCTTCCTGGAGAAAATGTCAGGCGCATGCACAGTGCGCCCACAGAGATCTGCCAGCTGGCATCCGGCAACAATAGGAAATTTTTCCTATTGGTTAATTTTGATCACTGTGATAGGGTCTATCACAGTGATCAAAACAAATAAAATTGCAAATCAAACCCCCTTTAGTTAGGTAAAAATAATAAAATAAAAAAAATTATTTATTTCCATTTTTCCATTAGGGTTAGAGTTGGGCTAAAGACAGTTGTGATAAAGTTATTGTTAGGGCTAAAGTTAGGGTTAGAATAGGGGGGTTTCCACTGTTTTGGTACATCAGGGGGTCTCCAAACGAAACATGGCGCCACCATTGATTCCAGCCAATTTTGCGTTCAAAAGGTCAAATGGTGCTGTCTCCCTTCTGAGCCCTGCCATGCACCCAAACAGTGGCTTTTCCCCCACATTTGGAGTATTGGCGTACTCAGGAGGAGAAATTGCACAACACATTTTGTGGCCCATTCTCTCCTGATACCCTTGTAAAAATGAAAAAAATTGGTTCCAAAGTAAAATGTTCATTTTTTTTCCACATTGTTTTAGTTCTTGTGAAGCACCTGAAAAGTTAATAAACTTCTAGAATGTGGTTTTTAGCACAATGAGGGGTGCAGTTTTTTAGAATAGTGTCACTTTTGGGTATTTTTTGTTAAATTGACCCACCAAACTCACTTCAAATGGCTTTGTAAATTTTGTTGGAAAAATAGGAAATCGCTGGTCAACTTTTAACCCTTATAACATCCTAACTAAAAAAAATGTTTCCAAAATTGTGCTGATGTAAAGTAGACATTTGGGAAATTTTATTTATTAACTATTTTGTGTGACATCACTCTCTGATTTAAGTGTACAAAAATTAAGTTTGAAAATTGCAAAATTTTAGCAAATTCATTTTTTTTTCTTCAGAAATAAACGCAAGTTATATCGAAGAAATTTTACCACTAACATGACGAACAATAAGTCACGAAAAAACATTCTCAGAATCAGTGGGAAACATTGAAGCGTTCCAGAGCTATAGCCTCAAACTGACAGTGATCAGAACTGTAAAAATTGGCTTGGTAAATAAGTACCAAATTGGCTCTGTCATTAAGGGGTTAATGTTGTCCATCATAAAAGTGACGTTTGACCAGAAAGACTGGACCAAGTCTTGTAGGGACCATATGAGCACTTTCAGCAGCACAGAAGAGAGAGAAGGTAGATTCATCCAATAAGATATCAGGGGTCTAGGAAGCCAACAGCATCATTACCCTCAGCTTTCTCTTACAGACCCATCATAATATTTATCTTCAAGTGATTTTCTAACTTGTCAGCACATTCTACGTACGCTGTCATTTGGCTTTCAAGTTTATAGATGGGGCAGGCTGGGCCAGGTGGCAGGGAGGCAAATGCCCCATAGGCCACTCACCCAGCAGCTGTACAGGACCGGCCGCCTTATGGCCGCTCACAGCAAACTGCGTGCGGCCGTGTCTGCTGTGCTGCACAGTAAGTACTGTGATGTGGCTGGCAGCAGGGTCTAGATTGGAGTTGATTTATTGAGGTAATGATGTCACCTGAAGGGGCGAGGCTGTCTTCAGTCCTGTGAAGATGCGACAGCAGGAACCTGTGTTTTGCCAAGGCTGCTGGAGAAGGAAGCACGAAATGAGATTGTGAGCACTGTGAGGAGAGGACTGAGGGGCTGCAAATGGGAATGAGAAAGCAGGACTCGGTGTGAGGACTCTGAAGATGTAGTTTGGAAAAGGGTTGATGCTACTTGAGTGGGCCTGCAAAGGGAAGATTATGAGGGGCTTTGTGGGGAGAAAGGGGGGTGATGAGGGGCTATGTGTGCAGAGAAGGGATGATTAAGCGCTGTGGGGAAATTGTGTGGAGAAGGGGAGTAATGAGGGGCTGTGTGGGGGATGGAGGGATGATGAGGGGCTGTGTGGGGAATGATGAGGGGCTATGTGGGGAGAAGGGATGATGAGTGGCTTTGTGTGGAGAAAGGGGGTGATGAGGGGCTGTGTGTGCTGAGAAGGGATGATTAGGGGCTGTGGGAAGAAGGGGGGATGATGAGCGGCTGTGTGGGGAAATTGGAGAAGGAAGGGGATGATGAGGGGCTGTGAGGAATGGGGGGATAATGAGGGGCTGTGTGGGCGATGGAGGGATGATGAGGGGCTGTGAGGAATGGGGATGATAAGGGGCTGTGTGGGGAATAGGGGAATGATTGGATGATGAGGAGCTGTGTGCGGAGGGGGGGGGATGATGAGGGGCTGTGTGGGGAGAAGGGATGATTAGGGGTTGTGGGGAGATGTTTAGGGACTGTGTGGGAAATGGAGGGTGATGAGGGGCTTTGTTGGGAAATTGCATGGAGAAGGGGGATGATGAGGGGCTGTGGGGAATGGAGGGATGATGTGGGGCTGTGAGGAATGGAGGATGATTGAGGGGATGTGTGGGGGATAGAGATGTGGGGCTGTGAGGACTGGGGGATGATGAGGGGCTGTGTGGGGAATGGGGGAATGATGAGGGGTTGGGCGGATGATGAGGAGCTGTGTGCAGAAGAGGGAATGATGAGTGATAAGGGTCTGTGTGGGGAGAAGGGAGGATGATGAGGGGCTGTGTGGGGAATTGGGGGTGATGAGAGGCTGTGTGAGGAATGGGGGGGTGATGACAGGCTATGTGGGGAATGGGGGTGATGAGAGGCTGTGTGGGGAGAAGAGGGGATGATGAGGGGCTGTGTGGGGAATGATGAGGGTTGGGCGGAGGAGGAGGAGCTGTGTGCGGAAGAGGGAATGATGAGGGGCTATTTGGGGAATGGTGGGTGGTAAGGGTCTGTGTGGGGAGAAGGGAGGATGATGAGGGGCTGTGTGGTGAATTGGTGATGAGAGGCTGTGTGAGGAATGGGGGGTGATGACAGGCTGTGTGGGGAGAAGGGGTGATTAGGGGGTTGTGTGAGGAATGGGGGATGATGAGGGGCTGTGTGGGTAATAGGGGGGTGATGAGGGGCTGTGTCGGCAATGGGAGGATGAGAGGCTGTGGGGAATTGGGGGATGATGAAGGGCTGTGTGGGGAATGGGGGGATAATGAGGGGCTGTGTGTAGAATGCGGGGATGATGAGGGGCTGTGTGGGGAGAAGGGAGGAATGATGAAGTGCTGTATGAGGAATGGGGGATAATGATTTGCTGTGTGGGGGATGATGAGGGGCTGTGTGGGGAATGGGAGGATGATGAGAGGCTGTGGGGAATGATGAGGGGCTGTGTGGGGAATTGGGGGATGACCAGGTGCTGTAGGGGGGGATGATGTGTGTGTGTGTGTGTGTGTGTGTGTGTATATGTGTGTATGTATGTATATATATATATATATATATATATATATATATATATATATATATATATATATATTACATTAAGGACAGTGAGGACCTTCATACTATATATAGAGGGTAGTAGGGACAACATATCGTATATAGAGGCTATGTAGCCATTTTACTATATATAGGGAGCTCTGGGGTCCTCAATGTATTATAAAGGGCTTTGGGGACCATCATATTGTGTATTGGGTGCTGTAGGACCATCATTCTGCACATACAGAGTAGTGTGGGTACTCAGAGAACATTATTTGTTATAAAAGGGGACATTATTAGTTTTGATAGGGGCACTCAGGTTCCATTATTATTTTTTTTTTTTTGGGGGGGGCATTAATAACTTTAAATGGACACTCAAGGGTATTTGTTGCTGGAAGGGGGCACTTTTGATATTATATAGAATACAGACCTTTGCACAGTAGGGGCATTAATACTTTCTATGGGACACTTTCATTTTTTGGGGAGGGAGTAATCCTAATAATGGTACAATTTTTTAAATATTGGGGTCAGTGTCCCACACCGCAAGTGCACGCAGAGTGGGGAGTTTTTGTGGGTTGGAAATATGTGCACTCAAGCTGTGGCTGGAGAAGTGGTAATGGAGATCTGGGCCAGATGGAAAAGATTGGAAAAGTGAATGACCCGAATCAGAAAGAAAGTCATGTGTAAGTTAGTATATAAAACAGTACTATAATCACGTGTATATTCTCTGGGACTGGTATCTACCAATATACTGTTACTGTAAGGTGGTAATATTGATTATTTTAGTAGTGTTTTTTTTTATTTTAGTAACAGCTTAATGTGTTTCAGTCATTATGTAGTAGAAGGTGCATGGTGGTATCATTGGTCTTTGTATAGAGTGTTTTGTTAATGGTCATATTATTATGTATTCGCTGTATGATGGTGATGGTAGTGGACATTGTGTAGCCGTATTGTTTGGTCTTTTATAGTATTCATTTTGATAATATTGGTCTTTAAATGGCTATAGGGGCGGGTCATATGGGGAAACATGCACTTTGGGCCTTGGACCCCTGATCTTTTAGGACCCCAGCAACGCCCCTGCCGTACTTTGTGTTTAAATGTCCATGTTTCTGGAGTTGGAGTTTCTGGTACCATATCTAAGCAGTAAGCTTGGTTCTGGTACTGTATCGATGTAGTAATCTAGATTCTGGTACCATATGTATGCCGTAACCTTTGTATTGTTCCCGTATCTATGTAGTAGACTTAGTAAGCTCGGTTCTGCTCCCTTATCTCTGTAGTAAGCATGGTTCTGCTCCCATATCTCTGTAGTAAGCACGGTTCTGCTGCCTTATCTCTGCAGTAAGCTCGGTTCTGCTCCCATATCTCTAGTAAGCTCGGTTCTGCTCCCTTATCTCTGTAGTAAGCACGGTTCTGCTGCCTTATCTCTGCAGTAAGCTCGGTTCTGCTCCCATATCTCTGCAGTAAGCTCGGTTCTGCTCCCTTATCTCTGTAGTAAGCACGGTTCTGCTACCTTATCTCTGTAGTAAGCACGGTTCTGCTACCTTATCTCTGTAGTAAGCATGGTTCTGCTCCCATATCTCTGTAGTAAGCACGGTTCTGCTGCCTTATCTCTGCAGTAAGCTCGGTTCTGCTCCCATATCTCTAGTAAGCTTGGTTCTGCTCCCTTATCTCTGTAGTAAGCACGGTTCTGCTGCCTTATCTCTGCAGTAAGCTCGGTTGTGCTCCCATATCTCTGCAGTAAGCTCGGTTCTGCTCCCATATCTCTAGTAAGCTCGGTTCTGCTCCCATATCTCTAGTAAGCTCGGTTCTGCTCCCTTATCTCTGTAGTAAGCACGGTTCTGCTACCTTATCTCTGCAGTAAGCTTGGTTCTGCTCCCTTATCTCTGTAGTAAGCTCGGTTTCTGCTTCCCTAGCTCTCTAGTAAACTCTGTTCAGCTCCCTTATCTCTGTAGTAAGCTCGGTTCTGCTCCCATATCTCTGTAGTAAGCACCTTTCAGTTTCCATATCTCTGTAGTAAGCTTGGTTCTGCTCCCATATCTTTGTAGTAAGCTCATTTCTGCTCCCATATTTCTCTAGTAAGCCCGGTTCTGCTCCCATATTTCTGTAGTAAGCACGGTTCTGCTCCCATATCTCTGTAGTAAGCACGGTTCTGGTCCCATATCTCTAGTAAGCTCCGTTCTGTTCCCATATCTACAGTATGTACCAGCTTGTCTTTAAGGCTATGGTTCCACGGTCCGGGTTCTCTGCGCTTTGGACGGAGCAGAAAACCCAGCTCCACCCAAAGCCCTGCCCCCTTCTGAACGCGCTGTGAATCCGGATGTGTTCATTGAACACATCCGGAATCACCGCAGCCCTACATAGGTCTGTGTTATTTACCATGCGGCAACGGAGCGTCGCCGAAAGGTAAATAGACATGCTGTAATCTGAAAAGACGCGCCGCATGTCCGTTTACGCAGGTCTGACGCCAGCGTCTTTTAATGCATAGTGGAGACGGGATTTCATGAAATCCCCTCCATTATGCTGTAACATCTGGACGCTGCGGCTGTACACAGCGTCAAACACGCAGCGTTTCCTGACCGTGGAAACATACCCTAAAGCTTGTTATCTCTGCAGCTTTAATGCAGTGGCCAGAGATAAGCAGGCCAAAGGTGGGCCACCCCAATTCGAGGGCCATTGCCTTGTGATTGCCCCCCAGGCTGAAGATTGCCAGCCAGCCCGTTTACAGACCTCTTCAGCTAACGCTCAGCGTCTTTTAATTCCAGGGGGTAGGTGGATCCTTCAGGTTGTAACTTCTATAGAAAAGGATTTAACAATTTCAACATTTCCAAGTGGAGCAGAATGTTGTGGTCTAGAGGCAAAGTGGTGATCAAGCGATTCTGAAATGACCTGTATAGACAATCGATAAAGCAGCCACAGCCGGTGACTGAGAAGAATCTGTGACTTCTCTGCATTTAGTGGTCACTACTCACCTGGGTAGTCATATGTAGGAATCTCCTCTTTACACCGCTCATCACCCCTCACATATGTCTCTGTAGTATTAATATGGGTCAGATCTTCACCCTGAAACAAATATTGTAAAAGTCACAGACAGATGGAGAAGTCACATCTATGATCAGCTCTAATCCTGCCATCTCCACCATTCTCATTACAGTCATGGCCAAAAGTTTTGAGAATGACACAAATATTAATTTTTACAGTCTACTGCTTCACTTTTTCTAATGGCAATTTGCATATACTCCAGAATGTTATAAAGAGTGATCAGCTTAACAGCAATTACTTGCAAAGTCAATATTTGGCTAGAAAATGAACTTTATCCCCCAAAACACATTTCAACATCATTGCAGCCCTGCCTTAAAAGGACCAGCTAACCTCTTTTCAGTGATTGCTCCATTAACACAGGTGTGGGTGTTGATGAGGACATGGCTGGAGATCAATCTGTCATGATTAAGTAAGAATGACATAACTGGACACTTTAAAAGGAGGCTGGTGCTTGGCATCATTGTTTCTCTTCTGTTAACCATGGTTATCTCTAAAGAAACACGTGCAGTCATCATTGCAATGCACAAAAATGGCCTAACAGGAAGAGTATCGCAGCTAGAAAGATTGCACCTCAGTCAACAATCTATCGCATCATCAAGAACTTCAAGAAGAGAGGTTTCATTGTTGCCAAAAAGGCTTCAGGGCGCCCAAGAAAGACCAGCAAGCGCCAGGACCGTCTCTTAAAAGTGTTTCAGCTGCGGGATCGGGCTACCAGCAGTGCAGAGCTTGCTCAGGAATGGCAGCAGGCAGGTGTGAGTGCATCTGCACGCACTGTGAGGCGGAGACTCTTGGAGCAAGGCCTGGTCTCAAGGAGGGCAGCAAAGAAGCCACTTCTCTCCAGAAAAAACATCATGGACAGACTGATATTCTGCAAAAGGTACAGGCAGTGGACTGCTGAGGACTGGGGTAAAGTTATTTTCTCTGATGAAGCCCCTTTTCGATTGTTTGGGACATCAGGAAAACGCCTCATTCGGAGAAGACAAGGTGAGCGCTACCACCAGTCTTGTCTCATGCCAACTGTTAAGCATCCTGAAACCATTCATGTGTGGGGTTGCTTCTCAGCCAAGGGAATCGGCTCTCTCACAGTCTTGCCTAAAAACACAGCCATGAATAAAGAATGGTACCAGAATGTCCTCCAAGAGCAACTTCTCCCAACCCTCCAAGAGCAGTTTGGCGATCAACAATGCCTTTTCCAGCAAGATGGAGCACCTTGCCATAAAGCAAAAGGTGATAACTAAATGGCTCAGGGAACAAAACATAGAGATTTTGGGTCCATTGCCTGGAAACTCCCCAGATCTTAATCCCATTGAGAACTTGTGGTCAATCATCAAGAGACGGGTGGACAAACAAAAACCTAAAAATTCTGACAAAATGAAAGCATTGATTGTGCAAGAATGGACTGCTATCAGTCAGGATTTGGTCCAGAAATTGATTGAGAGCATGCCAGGGAGAATTGCAGAGGTCCTGAAGAAGAAGGGTCAACACTGCAAATATTG
>JARQOD010002120.1:0-29430 GCA_033576555.1 Oophaga sylvatica
GGAAGTATTTAGCAATTTCAACAACATTAGCCTTTATTTCTGGAACACTTTCACTTAAGTCTTTGGCTAAGAGGTGCAGCAAATGAGCACTGCAACCATATGTTATTAGCTTTGTATTCCCTCCCTGCTCTTCTAAATTTCTTCTCATCTTGGATACGTTTTCAGCATTGTCAGTGACCAAACTGCGTACTAGACATTTGAATTTTTGTTCACATGTTGTTATAGCTTTTACTGCCACTTCTTGTAAGTATTCTGCTGTGTGTGCATTTCCTGACGTATCAGTTGTTTGTGCAAGGAAGACTTTACCTTCTTCTGTTGTTATACAAGCACATACAATAGGATCATTGTGGACATTACTCCATCCATCAATACTTAGGTTAACAATTTTACCCTCCAGAGCTGTTGCACATTGCTCCATTTCTCTGTCATACACTTGATCCAGCAGTTTCCCTGCAACATCAGCTCTGCTGGGTGGACTGTATCCTGGTCTCAGTGACTGAACCATATTAATGAAATGTGGGTTCTCAGTCAGACGGAAAGAAGAGTTCGTTGCATAAATAAACTGGGCAATTTTTTCATCAATCAACTCTTTTTCTAATCTGCTAGTTCTTATCACAAACCTATCTATGGTGGTTCCAGGAGGTAAAGGTTTTTTCTTCCTTTTGGGTGATATTTGGCTGTGGGTGTCTGATGATGATGCTGCTGCTAATGAAGCACTATCCTGGATGGATAACTCTGAAACTGTAGAACAGGATGATGGTGATCTTGGAGGTGGATAGTTTCCAGAATCCATGAATTCCCCTAAACAAAAAAAGTCAATGCTGTTATTTTATTGTTTATACAATTTCTGCTTATTGTACACAACACAGCACTGCCCCAAAAGGAATATTTGTTTTTCTTCATAACTGTACCAAATGACAGTAACATGCAGTAATAATAAGAAATATAATATTTCTCACACATGACAGTTCAGTCTTTAGAAATAGGATTCAATAAAAATGTTTACCAACCTGAAGATCCTGCCTGTTCAGAAGTGTTTCTTTGGTCATCTTCATCACCGCACTTCTCATGATGTTGCCTCATTCGTGCCACCAGGCCTTGCATCTCTTTGTTGCATCGTTTGCATTTTGCATGCATGCCTGCCTTACCGATAGGCGAAGGAGCTTCATTAAAATATTCCCAAACTGGGTCTCTTTTACGGCCTGCTGCCATTATAAGGAAAGAATGTAATAAACCTCAGATCGTACACACAAACAGATCCAGACTTGTCTGTCTGTGGCTATGCTGCAGTATTGTGCTCAAAGTTTCACTTTCATTTTCTTGTCTGCTTGCCCTTCCTCCTCCTCACACTTAGATTCACATTCTTCTTGTGTTGTGCAGATCTATTCCACTCCAAACAATCAGAAACATATTGTCTAACTTCTTGGACTTGGCACTGAAGGGGTTGATTCTGTATTCATATAGGTTTGTAGAACAATAGGATTAAGGTCTTTTTCTCAACTCTGTTCATGTTGTAACATTTTTGCCATGAAGAAGAGGCTGGGACCTCTGCGGAGTCAAATTCAGTTTTGAGAACTGCGTAAGTAAAGAGAGCGTCTGTGATAATATAGGAGAGAAACTTCCCACTAATCCTACAGAAACCTCTGGAAGAGCATGGAATTGTGAATGTTACACATATACAGCCTTTATTCTACTGAGTTAAACAACTCAGCTTTATCTCATGATGGAAGAACCTTTGGATGGTAAAATATTTTCCTCAAAAAGCAGTTTATTGAAAAAAATCCGATTTAAATCAAAAAAATCCGATTTAAATCAAAAAAATCAGATTTTTTTGATTTTTTTAAAAAAATCATTGATTTTTATCCACCCTGCTGGAAGGGGTACTTGCTGTCCTTAGACCAGGCAAAGGCCTTTGACCGGGTTAACCATGAGTACCTCTGGTCCGTCCTTCTGAGGTATGGTCTGCCTGGGATGTTTGTTGATTGGTTGAGAGTTTTATACAATGGGGCAGAGACTTTTCCGCTCGTGAACGGTTGGGTCGGACACCCTTTTGAGGTGAGGTCTGGTGTCCGCCAGGGCTGTCCTCTGAGCCCACTGTTATACGTGTTCGCGATCGACCCCCTTTTAAGGAGGGTGGAGTGCGGACCGTTGGTGGGAGTCGGGATGGACCAGGCGGAGCCAGAGGCCGCCTTGAGGGTAGTGGCGTACGCTGACGACGTTTCCCTTTTTGTATCCTCGAGAGAGGAGGCAGATTGGGTGATGTCTGAGGTGGAACGCTACTCGGTGGCATCCGGGTCCATGATCAACCAGGATAAGTGTGAGAGTCTCTGGCTGGGAGGGGGAGATTTCCCAAGTTTTGATCTCCTGGACACCCTTCCAGGGCCTCAGGCCACAGCAAAAATATTAGGCATCAGTTTCGGCCCGGGGGACTATCCCCAGAAAAACTGGGAGGGCAGACTTAAGATTGCCGCCCAGAAGATGGATCAGTGGAAGGGTTGGTCCTTGACCCTAAGGGAAAGGGTTAGTCTTGCCAAGGGCTATTTGCTTCCTTTGCTAATATATCTGGGCAGCGTCTGCATCTTGCCAGAGCCTCTTTGGACACGAGTCTACAGCCTGTTTTTCCAATTATTATGGGGAAATAGGCTGAACCTAATCAAGAGGGAGGTCACGTACCGCACGAGGAGACTAGGAGGGTTGGGTATGGTCAACCCAGTGGTGTTTCTAGTGAACACCTTTCTTAAGGCAAACATTTGGCACCTCCTTCTTCGATGTCAGTTTTGTTCGGCCAGAGGGCCTAGAGCTTTTCTAGTCGAATTTCGAACTGGCAAAGGGGGAGCCCGGCTGGCGAGACTTTGCCGTTAAGGCGGTGTCTCGCCAAAATAGTGTAAAGAGGGTGACCATTCTGACAAGTAATGAGTCACTCTCTGGGGTCGACATCATGACGTGGCTTTCCCGTTATTCATAAGAAGCCACATCCCCTAAAGAAGTGCATTGGCTTCAGGAAGAAGCCGCTCCAGGAGCTCAAGGAACTTCTAAAGACGTTTGGTGTATGTTACAGATGTTGTCTTCTACGGAACACTTTGCTAAGGACTGTGAAATTTGCTAAGGACTGTGAAATTCCTATTAAGTGTTTGGAGTGTGACAGTGAGGACCACGTGCAAGCACTCCATCCATCCCAACCTACCTCTGCTCAGCTCACACCTTCCATACCCACCACAAGCTATGGCGGAGTGGACACAGAACAAGCAAATCCTACCAAGGTATCATCTTTATGCACAGAAGTTTGCGGAGAAGGCCTCTGGGACAAGTTATGCGCAAAGATATGCCTGGTGAACGTATATCCCAAGGGTCAGCCTGAAAAGAGCACAAAGGTGTACGCCATCCTGGACGATCAAAGCAACCGATCACTTGCAAGGTCAGAGCTCTTTGATTTGTTTGATTTAAAAGGAAATGCTTACCCCTACACCTTGGGCACTTGCAGCGGTGTTACAGAGGTCTCTGGGAGAAGAGCCAATGGACTTATAGTATCTTCACTTGAGAACAGCGTAGAGATACCTCTGCCCACACTCGTCGAGTGCAACCAGATACCGTCCAATAGAGAGGAGATTCCAACGCCAGAGGCTGCTCTTCACCTCCCTCATCTAATGACCATAGCCAACAAGATACCAGCTCTCGACAACAGTGCAGATATCCTGATCCTGCTCGGTAGAGACATTCTCCAACTGCACAAGGTACGTCAGCAGATCAATGGAGCGCACGATCCTCCATTTGCTCAATGCTTTGATCTAGGCTGAGTCATCATAGGCAACATCTGTATAGATAAGATGAAGAAGCCTACAAAGATTTACTCATGTAAGACTCATGTCTTGACAAATGGTCACAGTACATACTGTCAATCATGCCCACATTACTACTGGGCGAAAGAAACGCTGAGTGACTGTAAGCGGCAGTGAGAAACCCATGACAACATGAACATGACAACCTCGGGTCAATGGTGCTTGATTCTTCGAATGAAGATAACAAGTTGGCACCAGCAAGAGAGGACAAAGAATTCATTAAGGTCATGGACAAGGAATCCACCCAGGATGACTCCAACAACTGGACAGCACCCTTACCCTTTCGTTCTCCAAGGACAAGGTTGCCCAACAATCTGCAGCAAGCAACTGCAAGACTTGCATCTTTAAAACGCACCTTAAGAAACCAGAGATGGAAAAGCATTTCATCGACTTCATGCAGAATATCTTTGATAGAGATCATGCGGAGCCTGTTCCTCAACTAAAGGAAGGAGAAGAATGCTGGTTCTTCCATTCTTTGGTGTCTACCATCCTTGCAAACCCAATCAAAGCAGAGTGATGTTTGACTCCAGTGCTCAGTATGAAAGCTTCTCTCTCAATAACCTGCTCCTCACCAGACACAACCTGAACAACAGTCTCATGGGAGTACTGGTTCACTTCAGACAAGAACCCGTTGCAGCAATGTCCGACATCCAACAAATATTTCACCGTTTCATCGGGAGGGAAGACAGTAGAAACTACCTCAGGTTCTTATGGCACAAGGACAATGACATCCGCAATGAGGTGATAGATTATCTGATGAAGGTACATGTTTTTGGAAACAGCCCCTCACCTGCTGTGGCAATCTATGGACCGAGATGGACAACCCAGCAAGGTGAGAGAGAGTATGGATCGGATGCCCATCTATTTGTGGAAAGGAACTTCTTCATTAATGATGGACTTAAGTCTTTGCCCAGAAGTGAAGGAGCAATTGATCTGCTGTCCAGAACACAGGAAATGCTGTCTGCAGCAAACCTCAGACTGCACAAGATTATCTCCAACAATCAGGAGGTAATGAAAGCATTCCCATCCGAAGACCATGCAACAAGCCTGAAGGACCATGATCTGGGTTCCGATGTTCTTCCCATGCAACGTAGCCTTGGTCTGTTGTGGGACATTAAACAGGACACGCTCACATTCCAGGTATCGACCCGCGATAAGCCTTTCACCAAATGAGGAGTCTTATCCATGGTCAACAGCATTTACGATCCCCTTGGATTTATAGCACCCATTACCATCCAAGGCAAGATACTGTTGAGACAGTTAACCGCCGACAAAACATTTTGGGACACTCCGCTACCACTCCAGAAACAACAAGGGTGGGAAACATGGAAGAAATCTTTTAAGATCTTAGAACATCTTCAAGTCCCACATTGTTATTTCTTAATGTCCTTTTCAACTGTCGTCCGAAAGGAGGTCCACATATTTTCTGATGCATCTACAGAAGCTATAGCTGCAGTGGCCTGTCTGAAAGCCTCAGAATCCAGCAACAGGGTACATTGTGGCTTCATCCTGGGTAAGGCAAAACGAACTCCGAAATCTGCACTTTCCATACCAAAGCTTGAACTTTGCGCTGCCGTACTGGCAGTAGAAATTGCGGAAGTTATAAGGGATGAATTGGACATAGCTATAGACCCATTTATATTCTACACAGACAGTAGAGTGGTGCTTGGTTACATATACAATCAAACAAGACAATTCTACATCTATGTCAGCAATAGCGTAGAACGAATTAGAGCATTTTCTACGCCTGAGCAGTGGCATCATATCCCCACTGATCTGAACCCAGCCGACAGAGGAACAAGACTTACAGCTGCGACTAAACTCAATGACAACATGTGGCTGTCGCCTCCAAGTTACCTGTACAAAGACCCTTGTTCAAAGGACATCAGCAACACTTCTGGCAGAACCAGCATCTGACAAGGAAATCAGACCAACCATCTCTACTCATTACTCTTCTGTGATACCAAAACCGAAGCTAAGGTCTCATCAGTTTGAACGCTTCTCAAGCTGGTCGTCCGTCATGCAGGCCATAGCTCGTCTTCTTCACATCGCCCATTGTTTTAGCAACAACAAATCATCAGAGTGCCGTGGCTGGCAGATGTGTAAAGGTGGTTCATCACAAGTTTTCCTCCGCCCAGTCACCGAACTTGTACTGCTTCTACCAAAGAAGGGCATCACATGAAAGATATTTCTACTGGACACAGCTCACGATGGGGAGCGTACCGTCATACACCTTTAGCTGTAAAAAAAACTTGAACTTTCATCTTTGTATTGTTTGGGTTGGTGGAAGGGTTTGCATGTTGCGGCTTCCCCAATCTGAAGATAGGTTCGCCTACGGACTTGGACTATCCAACCGTTGATGACTTCACGTCAGCAACCAAGAATTAGACTTACAACTGTTGCAGTTTATTTTCGCATGTTGTGTGTTTCTAGGACGTCGTTGAGCATCATCGTAACACTTCGTTCAAGTTGGAGTGTCATGTCCCATGATTTAGAATCATACAGACTGTATTGCATTTTATTATATTGTTGCTGTAATAACTATGTATAGTTCTGTCCCTTTTAGAGGTTGTCTCCTTCCCCAGGGCCAGCGTCAGCACCCGGCGTACCCGGTAAGTGCCGGGGCCCTGAGCAGGCGGGGAGGCCACTCGCCGTCGGGCATCCAGGCGCCCATTAGCGGATGAGAGCAGCTCCAGCTCCGCCACTGGGCCCCCCCGCTTGCTCAGGGCCCCGGCAGCCGGCACAATGCTTACCTCTCCCCGTGCCTCCGCAGCTCCGGACTCCAGGGGGCGCCTGAAGGGCGTCCGCGCTTCCTCTCACAGCAGCGCCACTGGATGATGTCATCATTCAGCGGCCGGCTGCGGCAGAGAGTAAGTGCGGGCGCCAGTGATGCTGCGGGACTGCCTGCGGTGCGGACGCCGGACAGGTGAGATGTGGTGTGTGTGTCATGTGTGTGTGTGTTCTGCCTGCGTGTGTATGTAGTGCGGTGCTTTGTGTGTATGTGAGAGAGTGCTGCGGTGCTGTCTGTGTGTGGTGCTGTATGTGTGATGGTGGTGGGGGGAGGCAGTGATGGTGGTGAGGAGGCAATGATGATGATGGGGAGGCGATGATGATGGGGATTCAATGATGATGATAATGGGGAGGCGATGTGATGATGGGGAGGCATGATGATGATAATGGGGAGCGATGTGATGAGGGAGCAATGATGATAATGGAGACATGATGATGAGAGGGAGGCAATGATGATGATCATGGGGAGGCAATGATGATGAATATGGGGAGACAATGATGATGATAATGGGGAGGCAATGTTGATGATGATAGGGAGGCAATGATGATGAATATGGGGAGGCAATGATGATGATAATGGGGAGGCAATGATAAGGATGGGGAGGCAATGATGTTGATGGGGAGGCAATGATAATAATGGGGAGTCGATGATAATGGGGAGGCAATGATGATGATAATGGGGAGGCAATGATGATGATAATGGGGAAGCAATGATGATGATAATGGGGAGTCTTTCCACAGCGCCCTTTCCTGAGCCGTAACAGTGCAGAACGCAGCACAGTGCAAAGGAGAGCTCCATATTTTGTATGGAGCATTACATGGGGACCAGTATCCTGTATGGAGCATTATTTGGGGTCCAATATTCTTTATGGAGCATTATATTTGGCCCATAATACTGTATGGAGGACTCTGTGGTGCCCATAATATTGTATGGAGGACTGTACTGTCCGGTCTGTACTGTGCGCTGTGAGGATTTGGCGGTTTTTGAGCTATTGTAGAATTTACAATAGTATCACTCATGTAATGAAGAAGTGAAGTATTTGGCATTGTACTGTACCATATTTCTCTGCCGTATCGGAGCATCATGAATCGTGGTCTGTGTTAAAGGGGCCCAGTGAGACTCTTTCGCCCGGGGCCCATAAAAACCTGGAGCCGGCCCTGTCCTTCCCCCTCGCATGTGACTCTCATTTCTGTAACCCCTCCCTTCTTCTCCATCTTTGAGTCTATCTCCATCTTGGAGACACAGGTTTATACAGCTCTGTATAAGGAAAGTCTCTTTTTACCTACTGTAATTGTGCATTATGCAAGGATTCAGCTGAGAATAAACCTTCTACTGACTCTTCAAACGTGCTCTTTCCAGTCGAGTTAACCTATCTGCGGACATCACTAAATGTGAGTAATGGTAAACAGACGCCATGTAAAGGCCGTCTCAGCGCCCAACACTTGCAGTGTAGTCATGGAGGCAGAATAGTTAAATATAGTAAACCATGTCATATCAAAACGATTTATATATGTCAGTGTTTAATAAATTAGTTTGTGTTAGGAAAAATTTGGAACTATAGGGGTTAAATTTAAGGCTATAATCGCGGAAAAAAATTGCGTGGGCTCCCGTGCAAATTTTCTCCGCCAGAAAGGGAAAGCCAGTGAGTGAGGGCAGATATTCATAGCCTAGAGAGGGACCATTGTTTTTGGGCCCCCCCCGGCTACAAACATCTCTCCCCAGCCACCTCAGAAATGTCACATCTATGAGAAAGTCACATCTATTAAAAAACGGATCCGTCGAAAACTGGAAGAAATAGATGAAAAAACTGATGTGACGGATCCGTTTTTTTTGACTGATCCGACGTCGGATCCGTCGACATCAGTTTTTCACAATCTGCGAGGATTGTGACTAACGGCAAAAAACTGATATGTGAAAGCAGCCTAAGAGTGGGTGAGTTTGTCAGTGGGACACGTCCTGATTCTCAGTGAGTCAGTGGGAGCGGCGCTGGAGAGTGATTCAGGAGAAGGCAGAACAGGCCAGAGGGCCGCACAGTACGGAAAGGCACAGAACGCTTGGGAAAAGCAGAATGCGGTTATCCACCACTTGGTCCAACGGTATCCCTTAGAGAAGCCGGGGCCTACCACTCAGGTTTGGACACAGGAACCTTTTTCATCTCGCAGAAAATGGAGCTGTAGGGGAAACCAGTACGGGAAAATGGGGGCAGGAATATGGGGACAGGGTTTATTTGAAACTGAAATTTCTCTCAGTTTGATGAATCTCCTCACTCAGTATTACTGATCTGCCAAGTCAAAATTCTGCCGCGATTACTTTCGTGTCTGCCTATTACTTAACATTTCTTTATTTAGTGCATACTCTAAAAAGCAGACTGTGTTATTCATACCTTGGACTTCTGGATAATGGGCTACTAGTACCATGCCAAACTTTAAGCTAGAAGACATAGACACAGATCCTGTGCCTAAAAGTGAATTAATCATCACGAGGAGACTCATGTAGCAGATATCTGGATCCATCTCATTTTCCACCTAAGAATGAGCAGAACATCAGTCACATAATTTATTTGATTGGGTAGATTATCTGTACACAAGATGGCTGACAACCTGCAGAATAATGAGGGCAGCTCTGGAGTATAATACAGACAGTTTGATTGATTGCACAGTGCATGATGTAAAGATGATACTTCCTACTGTTAGGCTCAAATGGAGAGGACGATTCTCTAAGCCTCTTGCCCAGCTGAGTACATGGACCCCAGGCATTGATGCAACAAGCACGAAGACACATGGGCAGCAAGAACTTGGCACATGGAGTAATGAATGAAGGCAGCAGGAATGAATGTAAACACATACAAAGAGCAAAGATGGCGGAGCACACCAAACAGGACTAGAGTCTCAATCCCAAGACACATGTATATGTCTTAATGGGCCTGAAATAATGTCAATGATCCACGCTGGGCAAATTTCAAAACCAAATATGGAACACAACAGAGGGCAGCAGACTCAAGGGAAGGAAGAGGAGACCTGGATACCCGGGACAGCGGTGTAACAGGAACACTCTCTTGAAGCCCCCCAGATAAGTCGGTGAAAGTAGAAAGATGATGCTTAGCATTCAATCTTTTGAGCAAAGATTGTTACACACCTGTCTCATATCCATGCTATGCTTCCTGACCCTGGTCCGATAGACTCTATTTTGCTCCATCTCGGGAATAATCCCATGTGAGCATCTGCCCGGGCCTATATAAGGCTCACAAAGGCACACACCTGTGTCTTGGAATTAAGACTTCAGTGCTGATAAGACTCTGAGTTTCCCAGTACAGCTTGACCTGCTCTGCTCCCTGTCCATGGTCTCTTGGATGTCTCCTGGCTACCTGCGGTTTCCAGCATCCCAGCTGCTTGCCTGCGGTTTCCTTGATGTCTCCTGGCTGCCTGAAGTTTCCAGCATCCCATTTGCTTGTCCGTAGTTTCCTGGACATTTTCAACTAACCTGCAGTTTCCAGAATTCAAGCTGCCTATCCCTGGTCTCCTGCCTGCAGTTTCCAGTATCCCAGCTGTTTACCCGTGGTCTCCTGGATGTTCCCACCTGAATACGGATTCTAGTATCCCAGCTATCCTTGTTCTCCATGCCTCACCCATTTGCTGTATTGGCGCCCAGATTCTGAGCCCAATTAGGGCTTGGTATATCAGAAATGTTTTTTTTTTAAAACTTAACCTTTAATAGGTATATTAAAAAATTACGAACAAAAACAAATAAAAGGAACATGTGTAAACGCACAAGTGCCCTCAACCAATAGGCAGTTGGGTGTATGGTACCTAAAATGTCTTAAGTGCTGTACTCCAGACACAAAATGGGACACCTGTCCAAAATACCTATATGACTAGTTACTTAAATGCCCAAAATATTATGTGTTTCCTTAGTGGGTGCTTTGTACTCTCTTATATGTAAACCACTTATTGTTTACCATATATTCAATCGAGATCCTAATTATGATTCATATCACTCATTTTTCAGATCATTTGGTTAAAGTCCTGTTAGTGCTCTGGCATTAATGTAAACAGATACAGTGGGTAGGAGGGTGCACAAGTCATATGTGTAACCCCATATCAATTCTAAACTCATAAATATAGGTACCCAAAAAGAGACAACTGGGCTAGAAACTCTCCAGTGTGATATAATGCAGCATAAATTAAACATTGCAACTTACAGTATCCAATATGACACAAAATGTTTATAGACCACTGTTTTAATGCAATTTGCATATCAAATGTATGACTGATAGACACCTGCGTCAATTTTGCTAAAAGTGAAACAGATAGCAACCATTGCATCTCGTAGGACCTGTATTTTATGAGCTCAGAACAGTGATTTGATGAGGAAGGTATCAATTCATGAAGAGAAAAAGGACTTGACAAGATGGCTGGTGCGGCATCATTGTTCTTAAGATCTTTTAGTTGCTGCAATATTGCAAGCTAAAACCAGGAATACCCCCTTATGAAAATGCACCTCAGTCAACATCTATGGACGATAACGACGTTGGGAGATGTTACCAGTGCCAAAAAGGCTTCACGCCCCTATATTGACAGAGCGCTAAACTTAGATGTTTCGCTCTGGTATTGGTCCGTGAACTTCTCATGGAAATGGCACACAATCGTGATGCTCTGCACGCATGTGGGGAATTGGAGCAACGCTGTTAACCATTATAGAATAATGCCCCTTTTCAGTAAAAAATTGCAGGAATCGCAGATAGGTACGGAGGGAGCTGAGGACTGGGTAAAGTTTTTTACTGGAATACTCCATGTGGGAGTAGGGTAAAACATCATTCAAGTTAAAGCAAGGGTATGCGCTGAAGTGGAAAAGCCAACTGTTAAGACAACACCAGTTCATTGCTGGTTGGCTCAGCCAAGATGCAGCTCTCTAGCTTTCCTCAAAACACGCCTGGCAACGGATGGACCAGTGTCCTCTAGAATTCTTAGTCGAGCCTCTTCATGGGGGCAGTGGCGGTCCAATGCCTTTTCCACTGCCCTTGTCCATATACTGCAATGGTCAACAAAGCATGGATTTGTGGTTGGAGGAATCGACTTCTGAGCTTTGGTTTTCTCTCTGGTGGAATATTCTGACAGTAATGAAGCTGTATTGCAGAATGGACGCTTCTCACTGGCAGAAGTTGACTGGGCATCAGGAGCAAATGCAGGGCTGGGTAAAGGGTAAGCTGCTTCCATTACTCATCCAACTGATCAATAAGTTTTTACCATGGTTTCAAATTTGAAGTCAGCTGGTGATCATTGCCTATCAGGGCTAGCTACATGTAATAAATATTTTCTTCTCAACTTTGGCCTATGACTGTTGTATCCATTTATCTCAAATTTTGTGGACTGGTTAGCCTTTCCATCTGGAGGCCTGTGCACCTTTTTATTAAAGTAGCATGATTATTTTTCTCTAGCATTTTGAAATACAGTAATTGGTGGAAGTTTTCTGAAGGGTTTTGCTGGATATGCAGAGTAGTAATCAGTTCTGTCTATTCTGGCAAGTTTGCGTAACCGGAACACCTTATGAAAAACTCCCCTGATGAGTCTGTATGGACGAAACGCGTTGGGAGATGTTAAACAGACGAAGGCTTGACACCGCCTTTTCCTATTATTGACAGAGCGCTAAACTTGATGTCTCCTCTGGTATTTGGTCGTGAATTCACATGGCAAACATGAGCACAACACAATCGTGATCTCTGGGTACCGATGGGGTTAAATAGGGAGCCCCACACGCTGTTAACCATTTATATGATATAATCACTTTTGACAGTGTAGAAATTGCAGGAACGCGGGATGAGGAGACGGACGGGAGGCAGAGCATGGGTAAACAAGTTTATTTACAGGGGAATACTCCATGCAGGGAGGTAGAGGGTTTAAACAATAGATTCACAGTTTAAAGGCAAAGGGTATGGTGAAGTGGAAAAACCAACGTTACAGACAACAGCAGTTCATTAGCACATGTGTCAGGCAGTCCTTAAACTGCAGCTCCTGCTGCGAACTCAATAGCGCCGGCAACGGTGGGCGCAGTGTCTTTTCTAGAATGATGCTGTAGTCGATGGTCCGTCTTCTGGCGGCAGTGGTCGGTCTCCGGTGCCTTCCACTGCCCCTAGTCCATATACTGCAATGGTCAACAAAGGCACGGGTGTTGTGAACGTTTTGGAGACGACTTCTGAGCTGAGGTTCCCTCTGGTGGTTACTGACGGTATTGAAGCTGTATTGAATGAGAAGGCTTTCTCACCTGGCAGCGATGACTGGCAATCAGGAGTCACTGACTGGGCTGATATAAGGGAGCTGCCTTCCCATGATCCTCGCCAGTGATCAATTGTTGTTTCCTGGTTCATTTGGAAGTCAGCTGGTGTCTTGCCTTCGTCTGCTACTTTCAGATAAGATATTTTCTGCTTGTTCCTATCGTGTTTGCTATTTCCATTTTTATCTGCACTTTTGTGGGGTTAGCCGGGTTCCCCTCCTGGGGCCTGTGCTACTCTCTGTTTTTCAGTAGCCACTGTTTATTTGTTCTCAGCATTTTTGAAAGCAGAAGTGTTGGAAGTTTTTCTAGGGTTTTGCTGGGTTGCAGATAGTATTCTGTTCTGTCCTATCTAGGCAGTGTTTGGCCCCAGCGTTTGCTCACTCTATTTTCTGCCTGCGTTTGTATTTTGTATTGTCTAACTGCCATTATATGTTTGGGGGCTGCCTATTCCTTTGGGGCTCTACTCCGGGGCAGTTAGCTTTCCTGTTTCTATCTTTAGGTGTAGCTAGCTCTCCGGCTGTGCCGAGGCGTCTAGGTCACCGTAGGTACTTCCCGGCTGCTTCTAGTTGTGCGGTTAGTTTAGGGATCTGCAACCCATTAGTTCCCAACCTCTCAGGTGTTCGGCTGCCCTGCTGTATTTTGCTCCTGTCATTCTCAGCTAAATCATAATACACGGGCCACAGTCCTGTATGAGCTCCTAAACTATCTTCACTGGAGAAGTCAGGTCACAAGTGTCAGGACAACTATCTGCTGACAACTTCATGGAGAAGTGTCAGTCTCGTATGCGGTCTCTCTTGGGCAGCGTGTGTGCAGTACTCACGGTCATGTAATGTACCGCACCTGGTTCTCTAGAAGTCAGGATGCTATGAACTCCTTGATGTTTTGTCTCTGTTTGGACCATCAGTAGAAGGGGGAGATAAGTTTAGCAGTACATTTAACTCCTGGGTGACCGGAGAGAAGGGATGAATGAGCTCAGGATAACAATTTTCTTTGAAACCATAAAACATCGCTTGAGTGGATAATTGGATGGAAGAAGAGATGGCAGCAGCAATATGTTCATGTTGAATTACACGTGAAGCCAGATTATCAGCAGCATCAGATGGCACATAGGATCTGGATAGAAAATCAATCATCTGATTTTTCTCAGCAAGGTGATATGTGAGGATGAAATCAAATCGTGAGAAAAAGGGTGACCATCATGCTTGGCAGGTGAGCAGATTAAAGGTACTCCAGGTTTTTGTGGACAGTATAAATATTCACCGGGAACTTACCATAGTTACTTCAAGAAGATGTCACTGTTCCTCAAGGCCAAGAGTTCATGGTCACCAGTGGAATAATTCCGCTTTGTGGAGAATATTTCTTAGAGAGGAATCCACATTGATGATTTATTGCTCTAGAGACATTTTGTGATTCCTACACCAGTAGCAGTGGCATCCATTTCAAGGGAGAACGGTCTGTCTACATCAGAATGGTGCACGAAAAAAGCAGTAAAAAAACATGACCTGAGAACTTGAAAGGCTTGAACAAGCAGATTCTGACCAGTTCCGGGAATGAATGCCCTTTGAGTTAGAGCTGTCAGCATGGCAGAGTAGTTTTTAATAAACTGGTGGTGATAATTAGCTAAGCCAAGGAATCTTTGGGCGGCTTTAAGACCAACTGGCGGTGGCAAATCCAATAATGGAAACTTTCTCCGGTTCCATGTAAAGAATACTAGAAGAAATGATGTAGTTGAGGAATGCCAATTCTTATCCCTCAAACAGAGATTTCTCCAACTTGGCATAGAGGAGTTTTTATTGCAGTCTCATTAGAATGGAGCAGACATGAAAAAGATGAGAGTCTAAGTCTCTGGAGAAGATTAGCATGTTGTCCATATAAACCAAGACATATTTATACAGGACATCTGTAATGCTGGCGTCCCTGCATGGTTCTTCTCCCTCTCGCCGGCAGGGACGCTGCTATGCTCACCATATGGTTCCGCCGCAGCTCCCAGATCCTAGGACCTGCAAATTTCCAGGTAACGTGCTTAAGATGAGTGTGCTCCCCGCTTCTTAAAGGGACAGTGCACAGACTCCTAAAGAGTCCCTAGCCTATAGCTGGGAGGCACTAGGTTTTTAAGGTACCCTCCATCCTATTTCGGTCCTGTCTGCTACTCGAGTCCATATCCTACAAGAGCTTGTCATGTGAATTGGATGCCGGCCTGCCTAACACTCCAGGTCCGTACTTGTGTTTCTGACACTTGGGGTCAGCTAATGCAGTACCGGGGACTGTCCTAGAGTGGTACCTGGTGGCTTCCTGCAGCTCAAGCCTTACCTCACCATCAGAGGTTCTAGTGCAGTGGGTTCACATTCGACAACATCACAAATGATCTCATTTACAAAGTGCTGGAACACAGCTAGGGCATTACACAATCAAAAGGCTTCACTAGATATTTATAGAGACTAAATATGAGCAAACCCAAACTGTAAAATTCGGGGTTCGTACCAGGCACCTAGTGTCCGGTGCTGAACTCCAAACACGGACTTCTCCGTGTCCAGTATAAACACCGGATCACAGGTGGTGCAGCCATTTTATTCTGAGCCTGGTACCCTCACAGAGCCGGGTGCAGACTGCCATAATACAACCTGGTGCAGAGTACACTAACAGAGCCTGGTGCAGAGTTACGTAATACAGCCTGGTGCAGAGTACAGTAACAGATTCTGGTGCAGAGTACAGTAACAGATGCTGGTGCAGAGTACAGTAACAGAGCCTGGTGCAGAGTACGTAACAGATTCTGGTGCAGAGTACAGTAACAGAGCCTGGTGCAGAGTACGTAACAGATTCTGGTGCAGAGTACAGTAACAGAGCCGGTGCAGAGTTCGTAAACAGTTCTGGTGCAGAGTACAGTAACAGAGCCTGGTGCAGAGTACACGTAACAGAGCCTGGTGCAGAGTACAGTAAACAGCCTGGTGCAGAGTACAGTAACAGAGCCTGGTGCAGAGTACAGTAACAGATTCTGGTGCAGAGTACAGTAACAGATGCGGTGCAGAGTTTCAGTAAACGAGCCTGGTGCAGAGTACAGTAACAGAGCCTGGTGCAGAGTTCCGTAATACAGCCTGGTGCAGAGTACAGTAACAGAGCCTGGTGCAGAGTACAGTAACAGAGCCGGGTGCAGAGTACAGTAACAGAGCCTGGTGCAGAGTTCCGTAATACAGCCTGGTGCAGAGTACAGTAACAGAGCCTGGTGCAGAGTACCGTAATACAGCCTGGTGCAGAGTACAGTAACAGAGCCTGGTGCAGAGTACAGTAACAGAGCCTGGTGCAGAGTACAGTAACAGAGCCTGGTGCAGAGTACGTAACAGAGCTGTGAGGTACGTCAGAGCTGTCAGATACAGTAACAGAGCCTGGTGCAGAGTACAGTAACAGAGCCTGGTGCAGAGTTCCGTAACAGCCTGGTGCAGAGTACAGTAACAGAGCCTGGTGCAGAGTTCAGTAACAAGCCTGGTGCAGAGTACAGTAACAGAGCCTGGTGCAGAGTACAGTAACAGAGCCTGGTGCAGAGTACAGTAACAGAGCCTGGTGCAGAGTACAGTAACAGAGCCTGGTGCAGAGTACGTAACAGATCTGGTGCAGAGTACAGTAACAGAGCCTGGTGCAGAGTACAGTAACAGAGCCTGGTGCAGAGTCAGTAACAAGCCTGGTGCAGAGTACAGTAACAGAGCCTGGTGCAGAGTTCCGTAATACAGCCTGGTGCAGAGTACAGTAACAGAGCCTGGTGCAGAGTACAGTAACAGAGCCTGGTGCAGAGTACAGTAACAGAGCCTGGTGCAGAGTACGTAATACAGCCTGGTGCAGAGTACAGTAACAGAGCCTGGTGCAGAGTACAGTAACAGAGCCTGGTGCAGAGTTCGTAAACGAGCCTGGTGCAGAGTACAGTAACAGAGCCTGGTGCAGAGTACAGTAACAGAGCCTGGTGCAGAGTACAGTAACAGAGCCTGGTGCAGAGTACAGTAACAGAGCCTGGTGCAGAGTTCCGTAATACAGCCTGGTGCAGAGTACAGTAACAGAGCCTGGTGCAGAGTACAGTAACAGAGCCTGGTGCAGAGTACAGTAACAGAGCCTGGTGCAGAGTACAGTAACAGAGCCTGGTGCAGAGTACAGTAACAGAGCCTGGTGCAGAGTACAGTAACAGAGCCTGGTGCAGAGTACAGTAACAGAGCCTGTGCAGATACAGTAACAGAGCCTGTGCAGAGTACAGTAACAGAGCCTGGTGCAGAGTACAGTAACAGAGCCTGGTGCAGGACAGTACAGAGCCTGTGCAATATGCTAATACAATCATAGAATGGTAGAGTTGGAAGGGACCTCCTGGGCCATCTGGTCGGGTGCAGAGTACAGTAACAGGGACCTCCTGGGCCATCTGGTCGGGTGCAGAGTACAGTAACAGAGCCTGGTGCAGAGTTCCGTAATACAGCCTGGTGCAGAGTACAGTAACAGAGCCTGGTGCAGAGTACAGTAACAGAGCCTGGTGCAGAGTACAGTAACAGAGCCTGGTGCAGAGTACAGTAACAGAGCCTGGTGCAGAGTACAGTAACAGAGCCTGGTGCAGAGTACAGTAACAGAGCCTGGTGCAGAGTATGCTAATACAATCATAGAATGGTAGAGTTGGAAGGGACCTCCTGGGCCATCTGGTCGGGTGCAGAGTACAGTAACAGGGACCTCCTGGGCCATCTGGTCGGGTGCAGAGTACAGTAACAGAGCCTGGTGCAGAGTTCCGTAATACAGCCTGGTGCAGAGTACAGTAACAGAGCCTGGTGCAGAGTACAGTAACAGAGCCTGGTGCAGAGTACAGTAACAGAGCCTGGTGCAGAGTACAGTAACAGAGCCTGGTGCAGAGTACAGTAACAGAGCCTGGTGCAGAGTACAGTAACAGAGCCTGGTGCAGAGTACAGTAACAGAGCCTGTGCAGAGTATGCTAATACAATCATAGAATGGTAGAGTTGGAAGGGACCTCCTGGGCCATCTGGTCGGGTGCAGAGTACAGTAACAGGGACCTCCTGGGCCATCTGGTCGGGTGCAGAGTACAGTAACAGGGACCTCCTGGGCCATCTGGTCGGGTGCAGAGTACAGTAACAGAGCCTGGTGCAGAGTACCCTAAAACATCCTGGTGAAGTGTCCATAATACAACCCGCTGCAGCGTACGCCTGGTGCGCCACCATTCTGCTCTGGCTAGCATAGGGACAGGGTGCAGCTCGAGTGAGGGACAGGTTCTGTGTGTGTATTATGCAAAACAGCCTCTTTGTTTTTGTTATTTTTTTTAAGTTTGGGGACGCCCCAAAACATTGAGAATGGCAAATAGAACAAACTGTGGTGGAGTATAACAATGGCTGAGTGCGTCTGGTATATTTCTCTATTCAAAGATATGAACAAGTCCTGTGGGATGCACACCTGGTTCATTTTAATGAATGTGAGCTTGCCCATGTTGGCTGTGAACAGGTGATCACAGCCCCGGCCGAGCTAAACACACGTTCTGACAGTAAACTTGCCGCAGGGCAGGCCAGCACTTCCAAGGCATAAAGGGCAAGCTCAGGCCATGTGTCCAATTTGGAAACTCAGAAGTTAAATGGGGAAGACACATCACTCAGTATGTGGAGACATCTGGACAAGTACCTTTCCACCATGTTGTTGAAACGCTGCCTCCTGCTAATATGGACTGCGTCAAATGGTGGTGCTGTATGTTGTGGTGTGCTAATAATAATAATAATAATTTTATTTCTATAGCACCAACATATTCCGCAGCACTTTACATTATAGAGGGGAATTGTACAGACAATAGACATTACAGCATAACAATCACAGATCAAAGTAGATACCAAGAGGAATGAGGGCCCTGCTGCTCACAGCTACAATCTATGAGGAAATACACATGAAATTGTTGGTACCCCTCATTTAGTGACCGAAAAAACCCCACAATGGTGACAGAAATAATTTAAATCTGACAAAAGTAATAATAAATAAAAAATCTATGAAAATGAACAAATGAAAGTCAGACATTGCTTTTCAGCTTCCACAGAATTTTTAAAAAATAAAACTCATGAGATAGGCCTGGACAGAAATGATGGCACCCCTGAAAATAATGTGACAAAGGGACATGTTAAATAAAGGTATGTCCACAAATTAGCATCACAGGTGTCTGCAATCTTGATACTCACTGTGCTGTTTGGTGACATGGTGTGTATCACACTCAACATGGATCAGAGGAAGCGAAGGAAAGAGTTGTCTCAGGAGATTAGGAAGAAAATTATAGACAAACATGTTACAGGTAAAAGTTATAAGACCATCTCCAAGCAGCTTGATGTTTCTGTGACTACAGTTTCACATATTATTCAGAAATTTAAGATCCATGGGACTGTAGCCAACCTCCCTGGACGTGGCCGCAGGGGGAAAATTGATGACAAATCAAAGAGACGGATAATACGAATGGTAGCAAAAGAGCCCAGAAAAACTTCTAAACAGATTAAAGGTGAACTTCAAGCTCAAGGAACATCAGTGTCAGATCGAACCATCTGTCGTTGTGTGAGCCAAAGTGGACTTCATGGGAGACAACCAAGGAGGACACCATTGTTGAAAAAAAATCATAAAAAAGCCAGACTGAAATTTGCCAAACTACATATTGACAAGCCACAAAGCTTCTGGGAGAATGTCCTATGGACAGATGAGACAAAAATGGATCTATTTTTCAAGGCACATCAGCTCTATGTTCACAGATGGAAAAATGAAGCATATCAATAAAAGAACACTGTCCCTACTGTGAAACATGGAGGAGGCTCTGTTATGTTCTGGGGCTGCTTTGCTGCATCTGGCACAGGGTGTCTAGAATCTGTGCAGGGTACAATGAAATCTCAAGACTATCAAGGGATTCTAGAAAGAAATGTGCTGCCCAGTGTCAGAAAGCTTGGTCTCAGTCGCAGGTCATGGGTCTTGCAACAGGATAATGACCCAAAACACAGCTAAAAACTCCCAAGAATGGCTAAGAGGAAAGCAATGGACTATTCTGAAGTGGCTTCTATGAGCCCGGACCTAAATCCTATTGAACATCTTTGGAAAGAGCTGAAACCTGCCGTCTGGTAAAGGCGACCTTCAACCACGAGACAACTGGAGTAGATTGCTCTTGAGGAGTGGCCAAAATACCTGTGGAGAGGAGCAGAAGTCTCACTGACAGTTACAGGAATCGTTTGATTGCAGTGATTGCCTCTAAAGGTTGTGCTACAAAATATTAAGTTAAGGAACCATCATTTCTGTCCAGGCCGATTTCATGAGTTTTATTTTTTTTAAATTCTGTGGAAGCTGAAAAGCAATGTCTGACTGTCATCTGTTCATTTTCATAGATTTTTTGTTTATTATTACTTTTGTCAGAATCAAGTTATTTCTGTGAGCATTGTGGGATTTTCTGTCATTAAACGAGGGGTACCAACAATTTTGTGTGCAGGGGAGACACAAAAGGTGGATGGTAACAATTACTTGTATTGTAAGGACCAGCCGTAATGTAAGAAATCGGGTGTTCATGTAAAGCTGCATGAACCGGTTATCAGCCAGAATATGTAAAAGTTCAGACACAGAGAGCTATTAAATGCATAAAGCGGGTGAGAACATGATACAAGGAACCCGGTTATGGTGAAAATTTTGAATGGGTAACACAGGGATATTTAAATAAATGTGTTGAGGCGGTAGGCCAGTCTGAAGAAATGCGTTTTTAGGGCATGCTTAAAACTCTGGGTATTGGGGATTAATCAAATTATCCTGGGTAGTGCTGAGGAAGGTTTTCCACATTTTGGCCAGGCTAACCCTCCCTCCCTTCTAAGGAGGTGCAGGTGGCCCCAGCTGTGTTGATGACTTCCTCCTCCTACTCTGCCTTGTTCTTCCACTGAGCCCCCACTGTCAGGTGGAAGTGTGTAGCCCAGCTGTGCCTGGAGTCACATGCCCCAGGGGGATGCACCGAAGGTAACACCCACGGAGACCTGATATGCACACAACACACCTGCACCATTCCTTAGATCCACCAGAGGGAGCCCTTTTTCAGTATATATAGGGTAGTGAAGGCACACCAGTTACCTCAGATTAGATTAGCCTGAGAGACGAGATGAGATCTCCTCAGAACACCAGAGAACACCTCAGACAAGAGGAGAGCAGATTACCTCAGAGAGACAGAGTGTTCAGTCTAGTCTAGCTGAGAGCTGAGAGAACCTGAAGACTACAGCTTGGGCTTAGTTCACTGTGTGGAGGCTAGTAATAGTGGAGAAGGATAGCCACTTCAGCCTGGTCAGAATTGAGTCAACTGAGTGTAGTTTCAGCGAGCAAGCGTGCCGAAGCTTTGAGAGCGGTGAAGAGAAGGAAGAATCAGCTATCTACTGCTAGTGTGCTTATGTTAAGGGTCGGAGTAGGACGAAAGGCGAGTGGAAGATAATACGAGAGTAACGGAGGTTGAAACAGCATTGATAGCTTACCTCCACTCTGCACCACCGGACACCGGGTCCGAGCTTGCTAGCATCTACACGACTAGTAGGAGATACCGGAGACCCTGCGGGACTTCAAGTCGCAGGGGTCCACAAGTGCTGATACGTAACCGGGTCAGGAAGACGGAGTCTAGCAGGACCCTGCATACAGAGACACTGTTCTATCCTAGAGAAGGCCTCACCACAAAGTCAGCCGGGCGTATAAGTGAAGACAAAGTTAGACTTCGTTTCATACAGGTCAGAAACTCACACAACAGGAGTAAGGAGGCCCTACACCTACTCAGTGGGAATACTGGACGTGCATCCTCCACCCTGCCAGCTTCCCGGGACGTGCCTGCAACTACCATCAGTAAAGGTACAGAAAGAGACTTTCGTGTGTGTGTCTGCCTTATTGCTCCTGCGGCTGAAAGCCCCTTTTCCGTCCTGCACCCCAACACCGCCATTTACCCTGAGGGACCCAGTCTTGCCTGTGGAAGACATAACACCTTGCTGCCCAGTAACAACCCCTCAGTGGATCTACCCTGCAGCGCTGGTCACCCTGACCAGGTACCACAGGTGGCGTCACGAACAAACTGTATATACTTTAATCCCCTGTAAATATCCCCCTTTTAGTGAGCGCCCAGGGCCACGGACCAAGCTGTGCTACCCGTGACATCCCCCATTGAAGTGAACGGGCTCGGTGCCGAGTACCCCACAGACCCTGGCGGACGACTCATCTTTTGGCGTCACGAACAGGATTGTCGTGCCCTGCAGCTACGGATTGATTGGTGCCCGTGCCACCGGGTACTGTGTGCCTGAATTGACTGTGTAGTGCTAAAAAGACACATAGCGGCGAGAATTTCCCACCAATTGTCCGCCATTGCCCGCCAAATTGCAGCGCTACAGCGCGAAGAGAAGGGGGCGTACTTGCAGAAAGCGCGCTGAGCCCCGGACACGCCCCAATGCTGACGCGGCGGCAGGTCCTGTGGAGAGCTTCGGTGAACGCTCTGACGTCAGGGCACTGGCGACGCAGGTCCTGCTGATTACTGAAACCGGAGGAAGCTGCGGCCTACAGGAGAAGGTAGGCCATGCTTAACTAGGGGGGCGCAGACATGTCGCAGCCGCAAGCTGACAGCGCGGCCCAGGGCGACCGCTCCAATGACTTACCCGCCGGCGCTGCCGCGCAGGATGGAAACGCTGGCCCCTCACCAGGTCCTGTGGCCCCGATAGTACCGCTGACGCTGCCATACTTGCCTGGAGCAAAGTGACTTCCTCAGTATAGCGGTAAACCAGACACCCTGTCAGGGTTTAAGTGCAAAATATGCAGCATAATGGACATGTACCTATGACAGAGAAACAAAGAGCTGCAGTGGTAGTGGGACAACTGACTGGTGCTGCAGAAAGGGAAGTGGAGACTTGGACAGCTGCAGATCAGGAATCAGTGCTTGTGATATTCTTAAAGCTACAGACTATTTTTGAGGACCGCATTGAAACAGATCTCCGGATGAGGTTTTACCAATGCTCCCAGAAACCAGATGACAGTATTAGGGACTACGCCTGCCGACTACAAGGGGTCCTGCGAGCTCTCAAACAGGTCAACCCCATAAGCGTCCTCAATGAAAAAAAAATGTTAAAGGAACAATTTGTACGGGGACTGAGGTCCCAAGCTGAAAGCAGAACTGTGCACTGGTGGTCCTTGGATCATCCTGACGCTACCTTTGATGCCCTAAAGGATATGGCTATAAAAGGACTGCGACCCCTGGAGAAGCCCGAGGTGGCAACCCAGTGTCACCCGGGTGAAGCCACTCTAAAGCCAGCAGCATCCACCTTTTCCCCGCTTAGTAGTAAAAACTGTAAATGAGGAAAATGGCTTAAATGTGGTTTTAGGTACAAACATTATCAGTAACTGTCTGGGAGAAGTTGTGTTTTTGCTCCAACAGCTCGCTGAAGTTGCCAGGCCAAAGCAAAAGGGAGTGATCCAGAGGGAGATCCGGGCCCTGATGTGTCAGCAGCAAGCGAAACTGACAGATGGTGAGATTGGTAATGTACGGGTAACAGACCCGAACCCCATTGTGATACCCCCAATGAGTGAAATGCTTATATGGTGTAGAGCAGCAATAGGTCTGAGAGGACAGAACTACCAAGCAGTAGTAGAGTCCCATTGTTCAGAACACAGACCTACACTCTTGACTGCTAGAGGGGTAGTGGAGGTACAAAATGGGAGGGTGCCAGTACGTCTTCTCAACTGGGGAGAAGATGAAGTGAACTTACCACGATATGCCACTGTTGCTAAATTACATACAGTAGATAATAATTTGAGACGCTTAGTATAAACATTTGGCCAAACAGTATTGAGACCACCTTGACGATGGTTGGTGGGCTTTAAAATGTTTGGCCAAATGTTTATACTAAGCGTCTCAAATTTTTCCTTATATTCCAAAGCCATATTGCTATTCTAAATTTCATGTATTCCATATTGTCATGCTTTAGTATGCTTGAGTGCAGCCTTTTTTTGTATGTTTTACATGGGGGTGGCTTCCCTTGGTTTGCACCTAGTTCACATTAGTCTGGATGTGCCAGTCAGGTTTTTTTGTCTATTGAATGTTAGCTTGCTGACCGAGCACTCCGCCCCCACCAGGTGGTGATTTTAATTACACCAGGTCCCTACTTTACCCATAAATGCAGGCATTGCTGACAGAGGTGCATATTCACCCAGAAATTCAGATATCAGCCTAATGGAGGTATGTTCACATTAGGTCAGGGACTCACCAGTATTGAGACCACCTTGACGATGGTTGGTGGGCTTTAAAATGTTTGGCCAAATGTTTATACTAAGCGTCTCAAATTTTTCCTTATATTCCAAAGCCATATTGCTATTCTAAATTTCATGTATTCCATATTGTCATGCTTTAGTATGCTTGAGTGCAGCATTTTTTTGTATGTTTTACATGGGGGTAGCTTCCCTTGGTTTGCACCTAGTTCACATTAGTCTGGATGTGCCAGTCAGGTTTTTTTGTCTATTGAATGTTAGCTTGCTGACCGAGCACTCCGCCCCCACCAAGTGGTGATTTTAATTACACCAGGTCCCTACTTTACCCATAAATGCAGGCATTGCTGACAGAGGTGCATATTCACACCAGAAATTCAGATATCAGCCTAATGGAGGTATGTTCACATTAGGTCAGGGACTCACCAGTATTGAGACCACCTTGACGATGGTTGGTGGGCTTTAAAATGTTTGGCCAAATGTTTATACTAAGCGTCTCAAATTTTTCCTTATATTCCAAAGCCATGTTGCTATTCTAAATTTCATGTATTCCATATTGTCATGCTTTAGTATGCTTGAGTGCAGCCTTTTTGTATGTTTTACATGGGGGTAGCTTCCCTTGGTTTGCACCTAGTTCACATTAGTCTGGATGTGCCAGTCAGGTTTTTTTGTCTATAGCAGCTTCAAGTTGGAGTTCCTGGCACTGGTCTGGGCCATTACAGAAAGATTCAAGCATTACCTAGCCTCCAGTAAGTTCACTGCTCACACAGACAATAACCCCTTGACACATCTTGAAACAGCTAAGCTGGGAGCCATGGAGCAACGTTGGATGGCTCGGCTGTCGAACTATCAATTCACAATCAAGTACAGGGCGGGCCGTAAGAATGAACACAGAACTTAAACACATGCTAAAAAGGAAGAAAGAAATGTTTATCAAATGGAAAGAGGGAGGCATATCTAAAGAAGAATATAATGCCATCTGCAGAACCTGCAGGGCACAAATCAGATTATCTAAAGCTGACAATGAATTAAGGCTTGCAAGAGATGTCAAAAGCAACAAAAAAGGATTTTGGGGATACGTCAAAAGTAAAAAAAATGTCAAAGATGCTATAGGATTTTTACAGGATGAAAATGATGAAATGGTAAGAAAGGATGTTGAGAAGGCTGAACTTTTAAATTCCTATTTTGCATCTGTTTTCTCTCAGAAAGGAAATGTAACATCAACTGATCTTCACTGTCCTATTAAAGGAATAGAAGAATCCAGGATATCTATAAACAGAAAGTCAGTGAGGAAACACTTAGCTAACCTAAATGAATTCAAGTCCCCAGGTCCAGATGAATTACACCCCAGAATACTGAAGGAGATAGCAGAAGAAATTCTTGAACCACTGTCCATAATCTTTGAAAATTCTTGGAGAACAGGAGAAGTCCCAGAAGACTGGAGAAGAGCAAATGTTGTTCCTATCTTCAAAAAGGGGAAGAAGGTGGACCCAGGGAACTACAGGCGGTGAATCTGACTTCTATACCAGGAAAAATCTTTGAACAAATTATTAAAGAACATGTATGTAAGTACCTGCATAAGAATAAAGTGATTAAACAGAGTCAGCATGGGTTTGTAACTAATAAGTCATGTCAGACTAACTTAATTTCCTTCTATGACAGAATCACTGACTGGGTGGATCAGGGAAATGCTGTAGATATAGTATATCTTGACTTCAGCAAAGCATTTGACAAAGTATCTCACACAATCCTTATTGAAAAAATGACTAAGTATGGAATGGACAAGGCAACTGTTAGGTGGATTCATAACTGGCTTAGTGATCGGACTCAAAGAGTGGTCGTAAATGGCTGCACATCCAGTTGGAAGAATGTCTCAAGTGGGGTACCACAAGGCTCTGTTTTGGGCCCTGTATTGTTCAACATCTTTATCAATGATTTAGTTGAAGGAATTGAGGGTAAACTGATCAAATTTGCTGATGACACAAAGCTAGGAGGGGTAGCTAATACTAGAGAAGAGAGAGAGAGGATTCAAAAAGATATAAATAAACTGGAGCAGTGGGCAGCAACTAACAGAATGGTTTTTTAACAGGGAAAAATGCAAAGTACTACATCTGGGCAATAAAAATGAAAAAAGCATATACAAAATGGGAGGAATAGGGCTAAGTAACAGCACATGTGAAAAAGACTTGGGTATACTAATTGATCACAGACTGAACATGAGTAAACAGTGTGATACAGCAGCAAAAAAGGCAAATACAATTCTAGGATGTATCAACAGAAGCATACAGTCTAGATCACGTGAGGTCATTATTGCCCTCTACTCCTCTTTGGTCAGACCTCATCTGGAATACTGTGTCCAGTTTTGGGCACCACATTTTAAAAACGACATCAACAAACTGGAGCAAGTTCAAAGGAGAGCCACCAGAATGGTGACCGGTCTGCAAACCATGTCCTATGAGGAACGGTTGCAGGATTTGGGAATGTTTAGCTTGCACAAAAGAAGACTGAGAGGAGACTTAATAGCTGTCTACAAATATCTCAAGGGCTGTCACATTGCAGAAGGATCATCTTTATTCTCATTTGCACAAGGAAAGACTAGAAGCAATGGGATGAAACTGAATGGGAGGAGACACAGATTAGATATTAGAAAAAACTTTTTTGACAGTTAGGGTGATCAAGGAGTGGAACAGGCTGCCACGAGAGGTGGTAAGTTTCTCCTTCAATGGAAGTCTTCAAACAGAGGCTGGACAGACATCTGTCTGGGGTGATTTAGAGAATCCTGCTTTGAGCAGGGGGTTGGACCAGATGGCCCAGGAGGTCCCTTCCAACTCTACCATTCTATGATTCTATGATTCTATGAATGCCAACGCTGATGCCTTGTCCAGAATGCCGCATGAGTCCGACACGGAAGAGGAATTGGATGACCTAGAAGAGATTGAGCTACCTGCATTCCACAGAAATGGGATGATCCACGAGCAATGAGCCTGCAGGAGGCAGCGCGTTAAGACGTTAAACCTTTAACTCACCACACCTGGAAGGAGACCCAGAACAGTGACCCGGTTGTCAGCCGTATCAAGGAGCTGATAACTCAGGAAGGTTCCTCCTTGGAGAAGGATGCGTCTCAACAAGCAAAGCAGCTGTGGAACGAGAGAAGCCGGCTGTTTATCTACCGAGAGAAGCTGTGCCGAAGGTACGTCAACCCAAGAACCCATGAGATGGTATGGCAGATGGTAGTCCCCAGAACGGCATCCAGATGGTGTTGGAAGCCTACCACGATCGAGCGGGCACTTTGGCTGGAAGAAGCTGGAACCCTGTTGAAGTGTCGTTTCTACTGGGTGGGAATGCGCAGTTCCATCGAGAAATGGTGTAAAAACTGTGCATCCTGTAGCCTCCGAAGAAAGACTACAGCAGCCAGAAAGCACCCTGTTATGATTTGGTAGCTGAGGAGAGCAAGCAAAAACGGCAATACACCAGAGAGGTTGGAATCTACTGGATTGCAGTACCCTGACTAACCACCACAACTAAAGGCAGCCGTGGAGCGTACCTACGTTGGTCCTAGACCCTCGTCACAGCCTGAGAGGTTAACTACACCTAAAGATAGAAAGAGGAAAAGCTATCTGCCCCGAGCAGATCCCTAAAGAACATAGGAAGCCCCCAAACATGTAATGGCGGTTAGACAAGAGGAAATACAGACACAGACAGAAAATAGTATGAGCAAACGTGGGGCCCAATCTTCTAGACAGAAAAGATAGGAAGGACACTTACTGCAATCCCAAAAAACCCTAAAAAGTACCAACTCTATAATTGCAAAAACACCTGAGATCACACGACCTCTACCACCTAAATTAGTTCTCTGGTGTAACAAAACTAAGCCGCAGCACATGAAGAAAAACTGGAAAAGGCAAATGAACAAACAACAGTGGCTCAGACAAACTGAGAGGGAGCACAAGCCCCCGGAGGGGACCTGGCTGACCTCCACAAAAGTGCAGGAAACAATGCAAAAAGCAAGCACAAAATAAAAACAGAAAATGTCTTATCTGAGAGCAGGAGAAGAGGCAAGATTTCAGCAAGCTTCCAAGTGAACCAGGAACCACAGTTGAGACAAGAACAATTGATCACCGGCAACCTGATGGGAGGGAACCTCCCTTATATAGGACAGTCTGTAACTCTGATTGCCAATCTTCACTAAATGGTTCAGCACTGTCTGCAACCACCAGAGGGAGCTTTGCTCAGAACTCATTTCTAACACATTCACAACAGTACCCCCCCTTGAGGAGGGGTCACCGAACCCTCACTTGGGCACCAGGTGGTCAGGATGAGCTCTGTGATACGCACGGATTAAGTCTCCTAGCATGGATGTCCGAAGCAAACACCCAAGAATTGTCCTCCTGACCATAACCTCCACTTAACCAAATTATGGAGTTTCCGTCTAGAAAAACGAGAATCCAATATTTTCTCAACCACATACTCCAGATTGCCCTCAACCAAAAACAGGGTCAGGAGGCGCAGCCATAGGAAACCACTGGCTCGACAAACCTCTTCAATAAGGACTTGTGGAACACGTTATGGATCTTAAATGTCCCTGGAAGAAGTAAACGAAAGGAAACAGGATTAAGAATCTCCATGATCTTATAGGTCCAATGAATCTAGGCTTAAACTTAGGAGATGCAACTCTCATAGGGATATTTCTTGAGGACAACCAGACCAAGTCCCCCACTTCAAACGAGGACCATCAGTCCTATGCCGGTTGGCAAACCGCTGGGCCTTCTCCTGAGAGAGGGACAACCTCTCCACTACCTGGTCCCAAATCTGCTGCATACGCTCCACAACAGAGTCAACACCTGGACAGACAGAAGCCTCCTCTGTCCCGAAGAAAAATCGAGGATGAAACCCAAAATTGCAGAAAAAGGAGACATCAAAGTGGCAGAGCTAGCCCTATTATTAAGAGCAAACTCAGCCAAAGGCAAAAAAGAGACCCAGTCATCTTGATCAGCAGACACAAAGCATCTCAGATAAGTCTCAATGTCTGGTTTGTTCTCTCAGTTTGTCCATTGGTCTGAGGATGAAAGCCGAGGAGAAAGACAATTGAACACCAAGTTTAGAACAAAAGTCCTCCAAAATTGGACACAAACTGGATCCTCTGTCAGACACAATGTTCTCAGGAATGCCGTGTAACCGAACCACGTGCTGAAGGAACAAAGGCACCAATTCGGAGGAGGAAGGCAACTTAGGTAATGGCACAGATGTTCATTTTGGAAAACCTATACAAATCACCCAGATAACGGTCATTCTTGAGAAACAGGG